>WNGS01017022.1:0-18963 GCA_020271785.1 Procambarus virginalis | reverse complement strand
TGATCTGGAAAAGGCTTCGACCAACTTGGGCGATATCATATTTCCTATCCCAGCTTCATTCTCTTTGGCCTTCGTGGTCCCAAAAGGACGGCAACAACGGAGGTCCTCGCAGCAAAAGCAGTACGAATATAGACCTCCAAGTTCACCAGGACATCTGTCGTGCTGCGGCACTTGCGGAAACCAAATTGAGAATGGGGAGAGGAGGTGATGGTGTTCCAGGAACCACATCAGACGAACGTTAACCATACGTTCAAAGAGTTTGCAGACACAACTTGTGAGGGCAATAGGGCGAAAGTCCTTAGGGGAAGTTCCCAGAGACCCTGGTTTGCGAACAGGGAGGACAACGGCATCGAGCCAGTCCTCAGGGACTGACGACGACTCCCAGATCCGATTATACAGACTCAGTAAATACTGAGACGTGCACGGAGGGAGATGGCGAAGCATCTCATAATGAATACCATCGGAACCCGCCGCCGTAGAACCGCAGAGGGCCAAGGCAGAACGAAGTTCAGAGAGAGAGAAGGGATCGTTATAGGAAAGTCGAAGACGAGTGCAGAAATCTAAAGACGAGACTCAAGGACAGGTTTACGAAGAAGGAAAGATTGGGGAAGATGAAGACCAGAGCTAACAGAAGAAAAGTGGGAACCCAGTTCGGTAGCGACCTGCAACGGGTCCGCCACAAGAGTACCACGGAGGTGAAGGACCGGGGAAACATCGGGAACGAACTTACCCGCTATCTTGCGGATACGCTTCCATATCTGTGGCAGGGGAGTTTCGGACGTAATTGTGGAGACATAAGAAGCCCAACATTCACGTTTAGCCGTACGGATGGCCCTACGGGCCACCGCACTCGCTTTCCGAAAGAAAAGAAAAGAATCGGTCGTCTGCCGACGGCGGTGCCTCTTCCAGGCTGCACGCTTACAGCGGACAGCCCGAGCACAGTCCGCATTCCACCAGGGAACGCACTTCCGTGGACCCCGAGAGGAAGAGCGAGGAATAGAGCGGAGGGCAGCGTTGAAGACAGTGTCATGAAAAAGGAGGAGAGCGCGAGGGAGAGGCAGAAGGGAGAGGTCAGAGAGAGCAGCACTGAGGGTAAATAGGTTCCAGTCCGCTTTAGCAAACTGCCACCTAGGAAAAGAGAGGGAAGGGCGAAAAGAGAAAAAGGAAACAAGGATGGAAATGATCACTGCCATGGAGGTCATCAAGAACCTGCCACGTGAAATCTAAGTAAAGAGAAGAAGAGCAGAGAGAAAGATCAAGACAGGAAAGGGTGCGAGTCCGAGAGTCCAAATGAGTGGGCTCACCAGAATTCAGAAGAGACAGGGAAGAAGAGAGGAGAAACGGCTCAAGAAGGCGACCTCGGGTATTCGTCAAAACGTCACCCCAAAGAGAATGACGACAATTGAAGTCACCCAGCAGGAGCACAGGCTCCGGCAAGGAGTCCAGAGGTGTTTCAAATCAGGAAGAGAAAGCGGGACACTCGGGGGGAGATAAATGGAACAAACGTGTACCATTTCCCCACAAAGATACGAGCAGCAGAACAATGGAGGGGCAAGGAAAAAGTAAAGGAACAAAGGGAACATCAGCGCGAATCAAGAGAGCAGAAGAATTAGGAGCCCCAGCAACGGCTGGGGGGGGGGAGAGAAAGGAATAGCCACGAAAACGACCAGGACGAGCACCAAGCATCGGCTCCTGGAGACAGACACAAAGGGGCGAAAACCGCGAAATTAGAAGTTGGAGTTCGAGGAAATTGGCGTAATAACCTCGAACGTTCCATTGAAGAATAGATCGACGAGAAGAGAAAGGACAACAACAGAGAAACAAGGAAGAAACAAAGGCGAAAGAGCAACACAGCACGTTAAAGAATATCAGGGTCGGGATCAGGGTCAGCAAAGTCAGGGTTAGGGGGCATGGGTAAACTGAGCAAAGACGGAGGGAAGGAAGCGGGAGAACAGACCAGAGGGGCGGGCGGGGTCCGGAGGAGGAAGAGGAGGAGACAACGGAGAGGAGCAGTCAAGGACAGCAGCAGGAAGAGGGGGAGTAGAAAGAGGGGAGCGCACCTCAGCAAGGGCAGCAACTGAAAGGGAAGCAGGGGCCAAAGAAACCTCCATAGCAAGAACAGGGGGCAACCACTGAAATGGGAGGGGAAGGAGCAATAGAGCCAGTAGTAGGGGTCGAGGAAGAAAGCGAAGCCTTCTTACCCGCCGGGGAGGAGGAAGGAGAGGAGCCAGGCTTACGCTTCTGACTTAAAGAGACCGGTGTCCCAGCAACTACGTACCGGGCAACGGATTCCAGTGTCTCAACAGGAGAAGCTGAACGAGAGCACACACGACGGCCGTTAGGAGAGCGATGGACATCCGCCTGCACCGACAGGCGGCGGGGAGAGTCAATAGATGGAGGAGAAGGATGGGAAGGAGGATCGGAGGGAGACGAGGAAGAAGACACAGGAGACATGACAGACCGGGTAGAAAGAAGGGGAACCCCAGACAGAGGACCAGGAGGGGGACCCTTCGGGACAGAACTCAAAGGAACAGAGGAGGGGGCAGTGGGCGTATCAGGGTCCAAGGCCCGGAAACGGTTGTGAGTCTGAGGAAGGTGGGAAGGACGAGGAGAGGAAGAGCGCAACACGCGAGCATAAGAGACGTTAGCATAAGGCGGGAGCCGGCGAACCTGGCGCCTCGCCTCAGGAAAAGATAAACGCTCCGGTGCTTCAAGTTGAGGACGGCTGCCTCAAGCTTGTAATGGATACAGGCACGGGAGAAGGTAGGATGGGCCTCACCGCAGTTGAGGCAGCGAGCTTGGGGAGAAGTGCACTCCGACTTAGAGTGACCTTCACCCCCACACAAAGGACAGAGAGAGACAGTCCCAGAGCAGCGGAGGGCACCATGCCCAAACCTCCAGCACTTGTTACAAGACGAGGAGAAGGAATATACTCCTGGACAGAGCACCTGGCACCAGCGAGAATGACAGAGGATGGAAGGGTCCTACCATCAAAGGTGACCTTCACAACTCGAAGGGGTTGACGGCGACGACCACGAGGGGGACGAGTAAACGAGTCAACCTGGAGGACAGAATGGCCTTGGGCATCAAGGATATGCCGAATGTCATCGTGGCAGTCCTGCAGATTCCGAACACCGGTTGCAACATGGGGCGGAGGAGAATAGTGCCAACACTGGCATTCAACCGAGTGTTCTTAGAGACCCGAACAGGGATCTCACCAAGGCAGGATAAGGCAGCCAAGCGGGAAGCTGCATCCTGAGAAGGAGCAGCAACGACACGTGTACCGAGACGAGTGGGTTGAAGGTGACAGACGCATCCACGGAATCAACGAGATGCCGATGGAGGGAGAAATCGTCAGGAGGAGCAGAATCAAGAGGAAGGAGATCAAAGTATTTTGCCCATGAAGCAGGACCAAACAAGGCCTGATACACATCAGTACAGGAAGGAAACGAGCGAGTGCGGCCGTGGCGCTGACGGCGTTGAGAACCCACAGAGAGAGGGGACAAAAGGCGCAGTAGTCACAACGAGAGACTTAGCCGCACCAGGGGACGAAGTGGTCACCACTGGGGGCTGGAGGCTCGACCCAACCACAGAGGAGGGAGGGGAGCTGGGGGAAGAAGTCAGGATGGTCAAAGGAGGAGCAAGGTCGGGGCCCAACGCAGCGGGAGCTACAGAGCCTGGTCTTCCAATACAGGCCGACTCGGGGGCTTGGTCGCCCACCCTACGAGCCTGAGAGGGTACAACAGAAACATTCATTGCCATAGAGACGAAAAGAAGACATTCATCCACGAATGTGCCCCCATACCCACCATGGAGCCACAATTAGAGGCAGGACACCCAACATGAAGCTATTGCCGATCATGCCGGTGCCCCCTAGGGGTGCGTCGTGAGTATACGCCCCACAAACGCCACCTTAAGAACCGTCAGTCCGTCGAGATCGGGTTCAGCGACGAAAGGGGGATTGACAATAAAAGGTTTCCCTCGCTCGAGACGTTGGGTACTACAGTTCTACGGGTGCAAGAGTATGCCTCCTCAAGCACCCGGGCGTCAAAATAGAAGAAGTTCAAAGGAATAATCCAAAACAAGCTAAAGGTCGGCAGGAAACGACAAGCAGATAGGAGAAGAGGGGGGAGAAAAACGAAACATAAGGAAAAGGAAAAGCGATCCGGCATAATTAGAGAAGACAGCAGCAGGAGCGCAAGGCCATAAAAAGACTGAGGACTGTCCCACGGAGCATCACACTCCGGCAGCCGTCTACTAAGCCCTCTCACGACGCCAACGGGCCGGATGGGGAGGGGGAACAGCAATGGAAAAGGAATAACCAGAGCTCAAACTTTCCGTCACAGTCAACCTGTGAAGAGAAATAACAATGATACCACGAGACCAACAGACTGCAAATTACTTAGAAAAAGTAACTCCGGCAGCCGTCTACTAAGCCCTCTCACGACGCCAACGGGCCGGATGGGGAGGGGGAACGGCAATGGAAAAGGAATAACCAGAGCTCAAACTTTCCGTCACAGTCAACCTGAGAAGAGAAATAACAATGATACCACGAGACCAACAGACTGCAAATTACTTAGACAAAGTAACAATCCTGCAAGGGAAACCTTGTGTACTTGGAAAAGCTGTACCCTTCAGAAAGTCGCGCACAAGTCGTGCTTTTAGGATACCCAATCGACTTTCCTCTGGATTCAGTACTAGAACACAAGGAAATCCTGAATGCGGAACAATGCCACACAAAAGCAAACAAAGCAGCGACACGTCAGGTTCTGGTGACCGTCATGGGACATGTGCCAAAAACATTCAATCTTAGAAATCGTGGAATATAAAGACAGATCATATGCATCCTGGAACCCCCGCGCTGCTTCAGATGTAACAAAAATAAGGTCATCATCAATCACGGTGCATCGGAGAGAAGAGATGCGGAGTGTGCAGCCAGAGGCATCCAACCAAAGACTGTATAGATAAGAACAAGGGAAACCAGACCACAACAGCCAAATGTATAAATTGTGGAGGCAGCAAACATCATGCGTGGAGCACAACCTGCTCAGCACAGAAAGAAAAAGTGCAGACAACTCAGGCCAGGATAAACACACAGACCAGCACTACATAGACCAACACCAACGTCTGGAACACTCGTGCACAGCACACAACACACACACACACACACACACACACACACACACACTCTGACAGAACAAAATTTCCCGAATCTACATATTCAAAATCAGAAAATAACCAAAAAAGCTGCATAAATCTATATAAATCAAAATGGAAATGTTCGCTTGTGCATGACCGCTAATCTCCGAAAGTTCTTTACCGAATGCTTTGAAATTTTCACACAACATTCCATTCGCATCCGAGCAGGTTTTTATATACATACTATATGCCCAGGCCTGTGCCCTGGAGAGGACACTCCAGCATCGCCTTGGCGATGGCTCAACACGGGAAGTGACAGTTACCGGTGATAAGCCTACCACTCAATTGGCGTAGAGTAAGGCGCCAGGGGTTGCTTCCGTCGGTGGGAGAAATCATCCGATTTCATAGGACAGCTACCGCCCGCCTCAAGCTGGGCAGCCCCCAGCCAATAAGGTGCTGTCCCGCCACGGTCCGCCTGCTCCACTGGGTGCGTGGGGCTTAGGCCACAATCCAATAAGCGGATCGTCAACTCATGCACCAGACAAATGAAAACAAACACAGAGCCACCCAGCTCTCAAACTGGGCACATGGAATGTAAGGACCATGACACCTGGTCTCTCGGAAGATCTACTGGAAGTGAACGACGCCCGCAAGACAGCTGTGATCAACAATGAACTGCGCAGACTCCAGATGGACATAGTCGCCCTGCAGGAGACACGTCTGCCGGCAACTGGCAGCATACGGGAGAAGGACTTTACCTTCTACTGGCAGGGTAAACCACAAGAAGAGGTAAGGGAGCATGGCGTTGGTTTTGCCATCAGGAACAGGTTGTTAGGGTCCATAGTACCGCCTATGGAGGGGTCTTCAAGGATCATCAAACTTCAGCTTCATACAGCAGTAGGAATGGTCAGCCTCATCAATGCCTATGCACCAACATTGACCTCCTCTACCGAAGTGAAGGACACGTTCTATGATGACTTTGGCCTAGCTCTCAGAGACATACCTCACCAAGAGCCAGTCTTCCTCCTGGGAGACTTTAATGCAAGAGTTGGTTCTGACCACAGCTCTTGGCCTTCCTGCCTGGGCCAGTTTGGATTTGGGAAGATGAATGAGAGTGGGCAGCGCCTCCTGGAGTTCTGCTGCCGTCATGATCTCTGCATCACCAATTCCTTCTTCGACACCAAGCCCCAGCATAAGGTTTCCTGGAGACATCCCAGGTCTAAGCATTGGCACCAACTCGACCTGGTGCTTACGGGGCGTAACAATCTGAGAAATGTCAAACTGACCCGCAGCTTCCAGAGCGCAGATTGCGACACCGACCACTCTCTCGTCGTTTGCAGAGTAAAGTTCCAGCCCCAGAAAATCCACAGAGCAAAGAAGGAGGGAAGACCACGCATTAACGTAAACAAGACCCGTGACCTTCACAAGGTGGAGGAATTCACTGCAGCGCTGGTAAATACCCTTCCTGTACCACCCTGCGATAGCGCAAGTGAGAGGTGGTTACATCTCAGGGGCACTATTTTCAACACTGCCATGTCCACCTTCGGTAAGAACATAAGAACATAAGAACAAAGGCAACTGCAGAAGGCCTATTGGCCCATACGAGGCAGCTCCTATTTATAACCACCCAATCCCACTCATATACATGTCCAGCCCATGCTTGAAACAATCGAGGGACCCCACCTCCACAATGTTATGCGGCAATTGGTTCCACAAATCAACAACCTTGTTACTGAACCAGTATTTACCCAAGTCTTTCCTAAATCTAAACTTATCCAATTTATACCCATTGTTTCGCGTTCTGTCCTGTGTTGATACTTTTAATACCCTATTACTATCCCCTTTGTTATGTCCATTCATCCACTTGTAAACCTTATCATGTCACCCCTAACTCTTCGCCTTTCCAGTGAATGCAATTTTAGCTTTGTTAATCTTTCTTCATATGAAAGATTTCTAATTTGGAGAATTAACTTAGTCATCTTACGCTGGACACGTTCAAGTGAATTTATATCCATTCTATAATATGGCGACCAAAACTGAACTGCATAATCTAAATGGGGCCTAACGAGAGCAAGATATAGCTTGAGAACCACACCAGGTGTCTTGTTACTAACGCTGCGATTAATAAATCCGAGTGTCCGATTTGCCTTATTACGAACATTCATGCATTGATCCTTTTGTTTTAAATTCTTACTAATTATAACTCCCAGATAAGAGACAGAACAAATCAGCAGACTGGTTCGATGCCAGTGCAGAGGAACTGTTACCCATCATAGAGGAAAAGAGACGAGCTCTCTCATCCTACAAGAACCTGCCCTCAAGAAGGAACCTACAGGCCCTCCGTATTGCCTGCAGTAGAGTTCAACAAACTGCGAGGCGTTGTGCTAACGATTACTGGCTTCGACTCTGTTCCAGCATCCAGACTGCAGCCACTGTCGGCAACATAAGAGGCATGTACGAAGGAATCAAACAGGCAACAGGCCCTACACAAAACCGAACGGCTCCTCTAAAGTCTGCCACTGGAGAGATCATTAAAGACCGTGATCAACAGATGAATCGCTGGGTGGAACTCTACTCCAGAGAGAACTTGGTCAGCGTAGAGGCTTTGGATGCAATTGAATGCCTGCCCATCATGGAAGAACTTGATCTTGAACCAACTGTGGAAGAAGTTGAGAAAGCGCTGGATTCACTTTCATCAGGGAAGGCCCCAGGAGACGACGGGATTCCGCCTGAAGTTCTCAAGTGCGCTCGTGGAACACTTAAATTTGAGCTTCATGAACTTCTGTGCCAGTGCTGGAGGGAGGGCTCGGTGCCACAAGACATGAGAGATGCAAACATCATCACTCTCTACAAAAATAAAGGTGACAGAAGCGATGTAAACAACTATCGCGGCATCTCCCTCCTCAGCGTCGTTGGCAAACTATTCGCTAGGGTCGTTTTGGTCAGGCTTCAGATTCTTGCCGAAAGAGTGTACCCCGAGTCACAGTGTGGTTTCCGAGCAGAGAGGTCGACCACTGACATGGTGTTCTCCCTGAGACAGCTTCAAGAAAAGAGCAGGGAGCAGAGAAAAGCCTTGTACATTGCCTTCATTGACCTTACAAAGGCCTTCGACCTCGTGAGTAGGGACGGACTCTTCAAGATCTTGGCCAAAATTGGCTGTCCACCCATCCTACTCAGCATGATACAATCGTTCCACAAGGACATGAAGGGGACAGTTGTGTTCGACGGCTCAACTTCTGAACCATTCAACATTAACAGTGGTGTTAAACAGGGGTGTGTTCTTGCTCCAACCATGTTCGGCATCTTCTTCGCGATCCTCGTCAAGCATGCTTTTGGAACAACGACAGAAGGCATCTATCTCCGTACAAGATCTGATGGAAAGCTCCACAAGCCCACGACTCCACTCCACAAGCCCACGACTCCACTCCACTCCACAAGCCCACGACTCCACAAGCCCACGCCTCCACTCCGCTCCACAAGCCCACGCCTCCACTCCACAAGCCCATGCCCCCACAGCCTCACCCACGCCCCCACAGCCACTCCCACGCCCCCGTAGCCTCGCCTACGCTCCCACAGCCACGCCCACGCTCTTAGAGCCACGCCCACGCCCCCACAGCCTCACCCACGCCCCCACAGCCACTCCCACGCCCACGCCGCCACAGCCACTCCCACTACCCCACAGCCACGCCCACGCCGCCACAGCCACTCCCACTACCCCACAGCCACGCCCACGAACCCACAGCCCCAAACAACTGAGGGAGACGGCCGGCCACACACGTGTTCATCTGGCCGGTGTCACCAGAACTAACCAAGCTCAAGCTTTACAGCTTTGCTGAAGGCCTGAGAAGCTAACTTTATGTTATTAACGTTAAAACACAACCTAAATATATTTATAAAATATGAACCACTGTCTGCTCAACAAGACCATATATATCATATATATATATATATATATATATATATATATATATATATATATATATATATATATATATATATATATATATATATATATATATATATATATATATTTATATATATCTGAAAACTCACACCCCAGAAGTGACTCGAACCCATACTCCCAGGAGCAACGCAACTGGTATGTACAGGGATGCCTTAAACCACTTGACCATCACGACCGGACAAAAGGAAGTGATAGCCGAGGCTATATGAACCACTTCCCCGCCGGCACCTGGATGGTTATCTTGGGCATAGCATTTTATCAAATCACCTCATTTCTTGGGGCAACACGTGAGGAACACAAATGCAAACAAGCCTGAATGGTCCCCAGGACTAGATACAACTGAAAACTCACACCCCAGAAGTGACTCGAACCCATACTCCCAGGAGCAACGCAACTGGTATGTACAGGGATGCCTTAAACCACTTGACCATCACGACCGGACAAAAGGAAGTGATAGCCGAGGCTATATGAACCACTTCCCCGCCGGCACCTGGATGGTTATCTTGGGCATAGCATTTTATCAAATCACCTCATTTCTTGGGGCAACACGTGAGGAACACAAATGCAAACAAGCCTGAATGGTCCCCAGGACTAGATACAACTGAAAACTCACACCCCAGAAGTGACTCGAACCCATACTCCCAGGAGCAACGCAACTGGTATGTACAGGGATGCCTTAAACCACTTGACCATCACGACCGGACAAAAGGAAGTGATAGCCGAGGCTATATGAACCACTTCCCCGCCGGCACCTGGATGGTTATCTTGGGCATAGCATTTTATCAAATCACCTCATTTCTTGGGGCAACACGTGAGGAACACAAATGCAAACAAGCCTGAATGGTCCCCAGGACTAGATACAACTGAAAACTCACACCCCAGAAGTGACTCGAACTATATATATATATATATATATATATATATATATATATATATATATATATATATATATATATATATATATATATATATATATATATATATATATATATGCAATTGACGATCACTAAACACTGATCATTTGTATGCGGAAAAACCACAAAGAAATGGAGAAGAAAGATGAACGTTTCGACTCGTGAAAGCCGTTGTCAACATCAGGATATACATATATTCCTGATGTTTAATTTTAAAGTTTAATTCAGGAAAATGTAAAGTAATGAAATTAGGCGAAGGGTGCAGAAGGCTGAACACAAGGTACCGTCTGGGAGGTGAAATCCTTCACGAGTCAAATAGGAAGATCTGGGGGTTGATATCACACCGAACCTGTCCCCAGAGGCCCACAACAAAAGAATATCATCAGCGGCATATGCTAGATTGATCAACATAAGTACTGCCTTAAGAAACTTGTGTAAGGAATCGTTTAGGCCCTTGTATACCATTTATATCAGACCAATCCTGGAATATCCAGATCCTGCCTGGAGTCCATATCTAGTTAAACACAAGACAAAGTTAGAGAAGATTCAGCGGTATGTCACCAGACTTGTCCTGAAACTGAGAGGTATGAACTACGAGGAAAGGCTGAAGGAGCTGAACCTCACGTCCCTGGAAAACAGAAGAGAAAGGGGAGACATGATAACCACCTATAAAATTCTCTGGGGAATTGACAGGGTGGACAAAGACAAACTCTTCAGCACGGGTGGAACACGAACAAGGGGACACAGGTGGAAACTTCATCTCACCATATTGGGAAACCATGAAGAATATGAGGCAACAAGACTCGTAAAATTTGTAAGGCACTTGTAAGATTTTTATATATTAGGATAGTTGACAAAACAAGATTAACATTAATCTTGTAACACACTTGTAAGACACATTTGTAAGACACTTGTAAGATTTTCAGATATTAAGAAAGTGGACAAAACAATATTAACTTAACAGAGGAAGGAAAATAGGACACGTAAATTAAGAACTCAGATTAGCCATGTGATTGTTAACAATAACTTATTGAGTGTAAGAATAATGAGCAAGTGGAGTGAGATACAAGTGGTGATGGGCGAGGCTACACTATGGTGGCCAGAAGGTCGGGGATAATTATATAATAGGCTACCTGCGACAGAAAGGCCAGGCCCAGGAGCTGAAGCTCATCATGCCAGAACATATAAGTGAGCATAACCTGGTGTGAGACATAAGGGACAAAGACTGTTCTCAGGGGTCGAGGAATAACCCCAAAAACCGTAATATACCAGACAGTTATTGTCAGGTTTGTAATGGAGAGCCGAGTGCGCGGCAGTACACTTTTTATATTTAACATCGTGTAATTATCATAAAATATAAACAATAAAATGCCCCCAAAATATTAAAGCAAACACAAAATTATTTAGTAAATTTGTTATATATATTGAAGAAGCGTGATAGTGGGAACAGATGAGAGGTTGAGGTGGGAGCGGAGGGTGGTGGAGGAGGCGACGCTGCTGCTGCTGCTGCTGCTGCTGCTGCTGCTGCTGCCGCCGCCGCCGCCGCCGCTGCTGCCGCTGCTGCCGCCGCCGCCGCCGCCGCCGCCGCCGCCGCCGCCGCTGCCGCCGCCGCCGCCGCCGCCGCCGCTGCTGCCGCTGCTGCCGCCGCCGCCGCCGCCGCCGCCGCCGCTGCCGCCGCCGCTGCCGCTGCCGCTGCTGCCGCCGCTGCCGCCGCTGCCGCTGCTGCCGCCGCCGCCGCCGCCGCCGCCGCCGCCGCTGCCGCTGTTGCTGCTGCTGCTGCTGCTGCTGCTGCCGCTGCCGCTGCCGCTGCTGCTGCCGCTGACGCCGCCGCTGCCGCTGCTGCCGCTGCCGCTGCCGCTGCTGCTGCCGCTGCTGCTGCTGCCGCTGCCGCTGCCGCTGCTGCTGCTGCCGCTGCCGCTGCTGCTGCTGCTGCTGCTGCTGCTGCTGCCGCTGCCGCTGCCGCTGCTGCTGCTGCTGCTGCTGCTGCTGCTGCCGCTGCTGCTGCCGCTGCTGCTGCTGCTGCTGCTGCTGCTGCTGCCGCTGCTGCTGCCGCTGCTGCTGCCGCCGCCGCCACGCCACGAGGTCTGCCTCACCAGTCACGCCCAGACTCTCCACCACACGCCCACAGTGTCAACGTCCCCACCACACGCCCACAGTGTCAACGTCCCCACCACACCCCCACAGTGTCAACGTCCCCACCACACGCCCACAGACTCAACGCCTCCACCACACCCCCCACAGTGTCAACGTCCCCACCACACGCCCACAGACTCAACGCCTCCACCACACCCACCACAGTGTCAACGTCCCCACCACACGCCCACAGACTCAACGCCTCCACCACACCCACCACAGTGTCAACGTCCCCACCACACCCCACAGACTCAACGCCTCCACCACACCCACCACAGTGTCAACGTCCCCACCACACGCCCACAGACTCAACGCCTCCACCACACCCACCACAGTGTCAACGTCCCCACCACACGCCCACAGACTCAACGCCTCCACCACAGCCCCCACAGTGTCAACGTCCCCATCACACGCCCACAGACTCAACGCCTCCACCACACCCCCCACAGTGTCAACGTCCCACCACACGCCCACAGACTCAACGCCTCCACCACACCCCCCACAGTGTCAACGTCCTCACCACACGCCCACAGACTCAACGCCTCCACCACACCCCCCACAGTGTCAACGTCCCCACCACACGCCCACAGACTCAACGCCTCCACCACACCCCCCACAGTGTCAACGTCCTCACCACACCCCCACAGACTCAACGCATCCACCACACCCCCACAGACTCAACGCATCCACCACACCCCCACAGTGTCAACGTCCTCACCACACCCCCACAGACTCAACGCCTCCACCACACCCACCACAGTGTCAACGTCCCCACCACACCCCCCCACAGACTCAACGCATCCACCACACCCCCACAGTGTCAACGTCCTCACCACACCCCCACAGACTCAACGCCTCCACCACACCCCCACAGTGTCAACGTCCCCACCACACGCCCACAGACTCAACGCCTCCACCACACCCCCCACAGTGTCAACGTCCCCACCACACGCCCACAGACTCAACGTCCCCACCACACCCACCACAGTGTCAACGTCCCCACCACTCGCCCACAGACTCAACGCCTCCACCACACCCACCACAGTGTCAACGTCCCCACCACACCCACCACAGTGTCAACGTCCCCACCACACCCCCACAGACTCAACGCTCCACCACACCCCCACAGTGTCAACGTCCTCACCACACGCCCACAGACTCAACGCCTCCACCACACCCACCACAGTGTCAACGTCCCCACCACACCCACCACAGTGTCAACGTCCCCACCACACGCCCACAGACTCAACGCCTCCACACACCCACCACAGTGTCAACGTCCCCACCACACCCACCACAGTGTCAACGTCCCCACCACACGCCCACAGACTCAACGCCTCCACCACACCCCCACAGTGTCAACGTCCCCACCACACGCCCACAGACTCAACGCCTCCACCACACCCCCACAGTGTCAACGCCTCCACCACACCCACCACAGTGTCAACGTCCCCACCACACGCCCACAGTGTCAACGCCTCCACCACACCCACCACAGTGTCAACGTCCCCACCACACCCACCACAGTAGCGTCGGTGGGAGACACACGCGATTAGCGAGGCCGCGGAAATTCGTCAATTTCACGGGACATTGAAGGATTATTGAGGCTAGATCATAGTATTTGGCCCTCGCAGTGTGTAGCTAGCAGGGTCTACATAGCATAGTCATATCGCTAGCGATTGCGAAGAAATCAAAAGTGGAGCTAGTGGATCACCGTGCATAGTGTGGAGGACAGCGTAAGCGACCTGACTGAACCGGCAGCTGGGTCGACCCACCGTGGCCGTGGGACTGGTGATTGTGTTTGTTGGGTGGTGATTGTGATCAATGATACAGTAAATTAGTGAACCGCAACACGACGATACAGTGACTGACTCCAGAGTTTTGTGTAGATAGAAGAACACCTTAGTGAATCACCTAGTGGAAGCCGACGACGGAGCATCATCATCGACCATATGTCATCACTCATCTAGTTGTGTGAACGGGAGACAATCTGGTAGGTACCCGCCTTTCTGGTCAATTAATCAGGTTACAGTGTGAGGTAATATAGTATCAATTCTTGTTCAGGATATTATATTTCATTAAAATCTCAGCGTGGCTCATTGGGTAGAAGTTACCGCTTACGACAACTACGGACACACTCACGCACGACGCACGCGCACACGCACCCCACACCCCACACACACACGCGCCCCTGATTAACACATTTCGTGGAAAAAGGATAAAAAACCTCCCATAATCCTCCCTCACTCTACCTGCCGTAAGCTGACCTTACCTCACCTCTCAACACCCATCCCCAAGGAACACGCTCTCTCTCTCCTCTCTCCTCCTCCTCTCTCTCTCTCTCTCTCCTCTCTCCTCTCTCCTCCTCTCTCTCTCTCTCTTGCTCTCCTCTCGCTTGCTTCTCTCTCTCCCTTGCTCTCTCTCTCTCTTGTTTGCTCTCTCTGGGTCTCTCCTGTTCTCTCTTTTGCTCTCTTGCTCTCTCTCTCTCTCTTTTGCTCTCTCTCTCTCTCTCTCTTCACCTCTCTCTGGGTCTCTCCTGTTCTCTCTTTTGCTCTCTTGATCTCTCTCTCCCTTCTACCCCTCTCTTGACAAGGGGCAAAATGGCAGGAGGCCGAGCAGGGTTATGGAAGCAGCCAGGGGAACAAACGCAAGAATTGCTACACCAAGCACTGGAGGAATTTAGGAGGGAGATGAATGAAATGAGGATTACAATTAACAACCTGCAAGTGAGCTGACATCAGCAAGGGAGGAGATCAAATCTCTCACAGAGAAAAATAAAGAGACCGAGCATCAGATTATCATCCAAGGGAAGGTGGGAATGTTTACATTGGAAGGAAATGCCTCAGTACCTGACGCTTTGCGGACAGATTGAAAAAGAGCTCAGAAGCAATGGCCACAGTGAGGGAGGTAGCCATGCAAGCTGCTACCTCACAGGAAGCAGCAAGGTGCACCACTCAACTGCTGGAGAGAAAGAGATCAGTGGTATGTTGTAGGCATCAAAGAACAGGAAGGATCCAACAGGCAAGATGGAATGGCAAGGATAGAGAGGCAGTACATGGGCTACTGAAGGGGTTTACAGATGGAAGAGGCTGCACACAACATTGAGAAGGTTTTCAGGTTGGGCTGGTACACAGGGACAGAAACCGACTTATAAAGGTGGTGTTTGCAAACGAAACCACAAAGGAGGATATTCTAGAAAAGAAGAGTCGTCTCCAACATGTGGAGGGATACAACAAGTATTCCTGCCGAAGGGACAGGACGAAGGAGGAGAGAGCCAGGGCAGAGCAGAGGCAAGGAGGAAGCGCAGGGAGAGAGGAGCAAACCAGGAAATCACAGCCCCAAACACAGCAAGTCCCAGAGACAGAGGGGAACCCAAAACCAGCATCCCAGCAACACCAGAGGGGGGGGCAACACCACCAACCCCCTCTGCATAGAAACCTTCCTTCTTCTCTCACCCTACCTGCCCCCACCCAACCCTCCTCCCCCCCCCCCCCACCCCATTCTGACCCCGACAACCCATCCCCATTCCCATCATGTCCCCCCTCCCACCTTTCCCCCCCAGTCCCCCTTCCCCCTTCATCCCATACCCTCCCTATTCCTCCTCCCCCCCCCTCACCCCGTATCCCTCCATGTCCCCCCTATCTCCTTAACCCACACCCTACCCGTTCCCCCGTCCCTTAAACCCCCACCCCCCACCCCAAACCCTCTGCGACCCTGCAAACCACCTCACAGATCCTCTCACCCACGGAACAGCTTCCCACCCAGTAGAATACTCGCCAAGAAAGGGATATGTAAATGAACAGAAGAAAGTGAGCTTCAAGGCGATGTACACTAACATAGATGGATTACAATAAAAACTAGTGAACTTGGAGAGTGGGCACTAGAGAAAACCCAGACATAATAGCACTCACGAAACAAAGCTAACGAAAATCATAACAAATGCATGCAAAGTGTTTCCACAGGCTACTATGTAGTGAGGAAAGAGAGAGAAGGGAGAGGAGGAGGTGGTGTGGCTTTGCTACTAAGAGAAGGTTGGAGTTTCGAAGAGATGGTAATTCAGAACTGTGAAGGTTTCAGGGACTACATATCAGGCACCATTGCAACTGGAGGACAGAAAATTATATAGTAGTCATATATAACCCCCCACCGAATGACAGAAGACCCAGACAGGAATATGATAGAAACAACATGGCCACCATCTAATAGAGAGAGCAGCTTCTGTGGCTAGCAGGAACGGATCCAGACTTCTAATCATGGGAGACTTCAACCATGGGAAGATAGATTGGGGGAACAGAGACCCACACGGAGGCCCAGACACGTGGAGAGCTAAGCTGCTGGATGTGGCAACAAGAAACTTTCTAAGTCAACACGTCAAGGGACCGACAAGAATGAGAGGAGGGATGAACCAGCCTTGCTGGATTTGATATTTACCCTAAATGAGTCGGATATAAGGGAAGTTAAGTTGGAAGCCCCCTTGGGAATGAGTGATCATAGTGTATTGAGCTTTGAGTACCTGGTTGAGCTAGGAATTATCACCCCCAAAAAAGAACTGGGAACCAAAGGGCTGGCGTACAGAAAGGGAAACTATGAGGAGATGAATAAATTCCTATGGGATATACATTGGGACACAGAACTCGGAACCAAGTCCGTACAAGACATGATGGACTATGTCACCCAAAAATGTCAGGAGGCTGTAAGCAGGTTTGTCCCAGCCCAACAGGAAAAAACAGAGAAGCAAAGGAAGAATCCGTGGTTTAATAGGGAATGTATGAAAGCAAAGGAGCTGAACAAAAGGGCATGGAGGAACTTCCGTAATAACAGAACACCAGAAAGTAGAGAGAGATACCAGAGAACCAGGAACGAGTATGTCAGTGTGAGAAGAGCAGCTGAGAAAAGGTATGAAAATGATATAGCTAACAAAGCCAAGACTGAACCAAAGCTACTACACAGTCACATCAGGAGGAAGACAACAGTGAAGGAACAGGTGATTAAACTTAGGGTGGCGAGGACAGGTACACAGAGAATGACAAAGAGGTGTGTGAAGAACTCAACAAAAGGTTCCAGGAGTCTTTACAATAGAACAGGGAGATATCACGGCGCTGGGAGAGGTGGCAGCAAACCAGGTGACCTTGGATAGGTTCGAAATTACAAGAGATGAGGTCAAAAAGCACCTATTGGAGCTGGATGTGAGAAAAGCTGTTGGGCCGGATGGAATCTCGCCATGGGTATTGAAAGAGTGTGCAGGAGCACTTTGCTTACCACTCTCCATAGTGTATAGTAAGTCACTGAAACGGGGGACCTACCAGAAATATGGAAGACTGCTAATGTAGTACCAATATACAAAAAGGGTGACAGACAAGAGGCACTGAACTACAGGCCAGTGTCCTTAACTTGTATACCATGCAAGGTGATGGAGAAGATTGTGAGAAAAAACCTAGTAACACATCTGGAGAGAAGAGACTTCGTGACAACCCATCAACATGGGTTCAGGGAGGGTAAATCTTGCCTTACAGGATTGATAGAATTCTACGATCAGGTGACAAGAATTAAGCAAGAAAGAGAAGGGTGGGCGGACTGCATTTTTTTGGACTGTCGGAAAGCCTTTGACACAGTACCCCATAAAAGGTTGATGCATAAGCTGGAGAAACAGGCAGGAGTAACAGGTAGGGCGCTCCAGTGGATAAGGGAGTACCTAAGCAATAGGAAACAGAGAGTTACAGTGAGGGGTGAGACCTCAGACTGGCGTGAAGTCACCAGTGGAGTCCCACAGGGCTCTGTACTTGGACCTATCCTGTTTCTGATATACGTAAATGATCTCCCAGAGGGTATAGACTCATTCCTCTCAATGTTTGCTGACGACGCCAAAATTATGAGAAGGATTAAGACAGAGGAGGACTTGAGACTTCAAGAAGACCTGGACAAGCTGCAGGAATGGTCGAACAAATGGCTGTTAGAGTTAACCCAAGCAAATGTAATGTAATGAAGATAGGGGTAGGAAGCAGGAGACCAGATACAAGGTATCATTTGGGAGATGAAATACTTCAAGAGTCAGAGAGAGAGAAAGACCGGGGGTTGATATCACGCCAGACCTGTCCCCTGAAGCTCATATCAAGAGGATAACATCAGCAGCATATGCCAGGTTGGCTAACATAAGAACGGCCTTTAGAAACTGTGTAAGAATCTTTCAGAACATTATATACCACATATGTCAGACCAATCCTGGAGTATGCGGCTCCAGCATGGAGTCCCTATCTAGTCAAGCATAAGACTAAACTGGAAAAGGTTCAAAGGTTTGCCACCAGACTAGTACCCGAGCTGAGAGGTATGAGCTACGAGGAGCGACTGCAGGAATTAAACCTCACTTCGTTGGAAGACAGAAGAGTTAGGGGGGACATGATCACCACATTCAAGATTCTCAGGGGAATCGACAGGGTTGATAAAGACAGGCTGTTTAACACAAGGGGCACACGCACTAGGGGACACAGGTGGAAGCTGAGTGCCCAAATGAGCCACAGAGATATTAGAAAGAACTTTTTTAGTGTCAGAGTGGTTGACAAATGGAATGCATTAGGAAGCGATGTGGTGGAGGCTGACTCCATACACAGTTTCAAATGTAGATATGATAGAGCCCATTAGGCTCAGGAAACTGTACACCTGTTGATTGACGGTTGAGAGGCGGGACCAAAGAGCCAGAGCTCAACCCCCGCAAGCCAACTAAGCACAACTAGGTGAGTACAACTAGGTGAGTAACAGACTCAACGCCCACCCCACCCCACAGTGGTCAACGTCCCCACCACACGCCCACAGACTCAC
>WNGS01017019.1:0-10051 GCA_020271785.1 Procambarus virginalis | reverse complement strand
TGCTTTCTTCACTGAAACCATCAAAATCAAGCTCTCGTTGCGGTCCGTAGAATTACCCAAATCTACCCAAATCTACCCAAATGTACCCAAATCCTCCTAGCATTACGTAAGTAATGAAGAAATATGATATATTTACTTACTGTAATGTTGGTGCTGCACGTAGAACATGATCAAACCTATTTTTACGCTGAAATAATGTAATTTCATATCGAAATTAGAAGTAAATATGTGAGAGGTGACGCCATAGGAAGTCGACGGTCCAAGCGACAAAATTGTGGAGCGACTTATCCAAGATATATGGTCGCCTGGAGAGTGTTTGCTACCATATCAGCCTCCTGTACACAATGATCCAGTGGTCGCACTTCTTTGTTCAAATTGTCGCAAATTTAAATATTTATATTAACAAGTAGAAAGGATATTTGTAATAATATCTTTCATAAATAGCCACAAAACATTTAATATTTATTTAAAAAAATGTGTATGGAAGTTAAATCAACTCTACAGGACAATAATTTTGTTATATAGATACTTACGTTATTCGTTTGTATGCGTTCGCTACTTAAACTATCCATGTCCTTTTCGTTCATTGGACACCGAATCCTACACGCTCTCAGATATATTGCTTAATTAATAGAGATTCACAAATAAAACGTATATTTGTATATGTTATCAGAAAGGCAGAGATAAAATAGTTTTTTGTGAATCCATCATAGAGATTATATCTTATTAGAGAGGAAAAATATCCATATTTTAAAGAAGGTTTCTTGGCCGACGCTCTCCCTATCGATGGGAACTATGATCTTTCGAAGATCAATGTTAATCTAATGTAGACATTGTAATAAACGAAGTTTTCTGTCATAATAAAGATAGGCATGTAAGCTGCATGTTAATACTTTAGCCTAAATATAACTGAAGTGAAAGTGAAGATATATGCCTTTTTATAGTTACGTGATGGCTACCTCCGGGAGTGTGAAGGCCTGCAAACAGGCCAATCAATTGTGTAATTCATTTGCATATATGCAAAGTAACATTAAAGGTTTATATGTCGCCATAATCACAGATGTAGTCGATACTGTGACTACATTTCAAGGAAAATATATCTTAAATGAAAGCCAAGATATGGTTAAATAAATAGCAAATACCACACCATCGCCGGTGTCCGGACACATGAAAACTTCCAATGCATCAGTGTTCTGCCAGGCGGGCAATACAGGCTTCGCAATTCCGAAAAATTATGTAATTCAGAGAGATACGTTGATAAACGTAAATGTTTTATATTTTAAATACAGATATAAACTTTGTTTTCAAACGTTAATTGTAGCAATATCTCAAGTATAAGAACCAAGATACATTTTGGATTTAACAATTTCCTGTAAAGTTGCAGTGCTACCTTAATTGTATATAATCATCATCATATACAGACAGAAATTAACTTATAAAATGTGGAGGTAAAGATAGACGTATGTTAATTATGACGCAGGATCGCTCCTATAAGAACTTAATTATAAACCATAATATTATAATGTATAATAATTGTGTTGGGTGACAGGAAGCCACAGTATATTCATACACGTTAGGCTTTTATCAAGGTCATCCCTAAGGTCAAATTACTAACCTCGCCCAGGATGCAACCCCACAATAAGCTGAGTACCTACTTACTGCCAGGTGAATAGTCGCATTACGTGAAAGGAAATGTACCCAAACATTTCTGTCCCGTCCAGGATTCGAACGCGGAATTATCGATTGTGTGTCGAGAACGAACACAACTGTACTACTGGGACTGTATACAGTGCCTCTGGATATACATCCCCACAACAATTAACTAGCTCCCAGGTACCTAATTACTGCTAGGTGAACAGCAGGTCATCTAGCAGTGAACACCACCTGCCAGCTCACCTAGTAATGAACACCACCTGCACATCGCACCGCACCACTTGCCAGCAGGTGCAGAAGTACGATGGAGAGAGTAAAGTATACAATATTTCAAGTATAGGAATAAAGATATATTTAGGATTTAACGTTTTCCTATAAAATTTAAATAATACCTTTATTTGATGTTGCTACATATCCTTCCCGGCTTGGTGCCTTCTTTGATAATTACTTACTTACATTTATTGAACTTTATCATCATCATTTACAAAAAGAAATTAACATAAAAATGTAGTCATTTTAATACACAACAGGCATAACTGTGACGTGCTTATCTCTGAAGCTAGACACAGATATAATGAAATAATCAATGATGGAGTCAAAGTTTGTCTCCTGTGGATTCCTTCCCATATTGGTCTCCGAATGCATGATAGAACTGATGAGTTGACCAAGACTTTTGCTCGTAAAGAGGGAATTAATTACCAACTTGAACTGCCTTTGAGCAGCCTGAAGGCAGTAATATTCCGGGAACATCAACTAAATTTCGGAGACTTGAGGCAAAACAAAATTCACACCAGTTACTCCATCTATCATCATTCTATTATGCAGTAAGAACCGCACGTCTATGGGTCATCCAATAAGGTTAGCAGACTTCTAGATGTTACCACTGCTAGGCTTAGGCTCGGCTACAAGTACCTCTGGGAGTTTGTAACATCTGCTGATGTAGATTTGACTAAATGTAAACTCTGTCAGCAGAACTATTCGCATACTTTGCGTCATTATTTAATGGAATGTGAAAAAATCACGGAATTTAGAGATAACACCATCAATAGTGTCCAAGAAATGTGTAAGTACTTCATTCATAATGATGTGCTGGCCGAAATCTTAGCGAAGTATCCAAAATTTGCTTACTGTAGGTAATGCATGCACATGACTGTAAAGCTGCCGCCCAGTAGGGTGGCACATGACTGTAAAGCTGCCGCCCAGTTGAGTGGGTGTGGAGCAAGACAAGTAACTGTATGACTCATCATAGATGTAAAGTGCCTTGTATAGTGACTGTTTTGAGCCTCATGTTGAATCACTTGTGACACAAAAGATTACTGATGTGTGTATTTGTGTGGGTGTTTAAATATGTATGTGTATGTATATATGTATACGTAAGTATATGTACATGTATGCATGAGCATGTGTACATGTATATGTATAACATTATTAATTTTGTAACTAGTGTCAAAAGATTGTTATTTGCTTAGCTAAACGAACTAGAGGGTTCAGTTCCTGAACCGATTATGTGCCTCTGTAATCCTTTACACCACCGCCCACGGGATGGGTATGGGGTACATAATAAAGAAAGAAATTGAAAAACGTAGATATGTATGTAAATTATGATGCCGGATAGGATCACTATTAAGAACTTAATTATAAACCACAATATGTTCTGTATCATCAAAAATTCGGAAACATATCATATTTTCAAATATTTGTAATTAAAGTATTTATTTAGGAAATATGTATTTTAGTTACCCTAGTTAGCTCTGAGAAAACATATTCTTGCAGCAAGAATTTCTTTCCACCAATTTGAGAGGTGCTAATGAGACTAGTCTCGACCCACTGGACAGGTCATGAACAACAATCAACTATAGCACCATCTATGTCAGAAGATATTTAAAATGTTCTTGATATCATTCAAATTGTCAATACGAGAGCAGAATACATAAGTTGAGTGATGTCAAAGGAATCATATTGACTGACCGAGCCCCACTGTAAATATTTGTGGCTTCCTGACCATAAAGTTACCGCTGCGGTCAAGGGTAAGAGACCGGATGTACCCAGTATACAAGCCACGCTAGCTATTAGTTCATATAAGCTGACAACTTACCCAGATAAACAAAACTTCCAAATAATATATATTCAATTAATACAAATGAAATGTTTAAATCGTGATTATATATGTATCACGTGGACAATTTTTAATGCAATTTTTTCCCCAGATATTCGGGCTCTTTATTATGCTTCGTCTTGAGGCAAAGCCCAATACCTTACGTCATATTTTATGCTCTGTCCACAGATCATTCTCTCTCTCAAATCATATACACTGATGGTTTCCTACACCGCCACACGGGTGCAGCTGCAAGTGCAGTTGCCTCTACCCATCAGACAGAACTATTTGCCTTGCTTCTTACACTAAAATGTGTACAAGTCTCCAAATTTGATGCATTAATTGTGATTTTCTGTCATCCTTAATTATGCTTAACTCTCTAAGAAACAATTGTAACATGACCGGGTCTGAAGCTAGACAGAGAAAACACAAAATTATTAGTGATGGTCACAGAATCCATTTCATGTGAATTCCATCTTCGTTGGCCTGCGAAACTTAAGGAATGGTCCAGAAAATATCTACTAAAGTTTAACTCAAGTGTGAAGATACCTCAGCTGATACTTAGATACTTCCATTAAGTGTAAAGATAAGCGCTGACGATAGTACCTTCATCTATTCAGACCCCAACCCAAACGCACTAAATAATAATGTAAATAACAAAGTTAAAGAGTTTGTTGGTTTACATGCATGTAAACAAACAAACTCCCACTAAACATAAAAAAGACCGACTACATTTTATTAGGAAGTAAATCCTCAAATCAAATTCAATTTCAGATAGACAATGTTAACATTAGGAATAAAAATTATGGAAAGTTCCTTGACCTATACATAGACAAGAAACTGAACTTCAGCATCCACATACAACACATATGTGGGTGCTGAGAGAGAGAGAGAGAGAGAGAGAGAGAGAGAGAGAGAGAGAGAGAGAGAGAGAGAGAGAGAGAGAGAGAGAGAGAGAGAGAGAGAGAGAGAGAGAGAGAGAGAGAGAGAGAGAGAGAGAGAGAGAGAGAGAGAGAGAGAGAGAGAGAGAGAGAGAGATAGAGAGATATAGAGAGAGAGATATAGAGAGATAGAGAGATAGAGAGATAGAGAGATAGATAGAGAGATAGAGAGATAGATAGAGATAGAGAGATAGAGAGATAGAGAGAGATAGAGAGAGAGAGAGATAGAGAGATAGAGAGATAGAGAGAGAGATAGAGAGATAGAGAGAGAGATAGAGAGATAGAGAGATAGAGAGATAGAGAGATAGATAGAGAGATAGATAGATATATAAAATGTAAAAATATACACTGAGGGCAGGCAGCTTGTGCATGTCTATTCTTTAGGCATTTACATATTTCTTGAACGTTTGTTAAAGAAGTTCTCTGAGATACTTATAGCCGAGTCGAAAACCGTGGAAGAAAATGCAGAATAGAACCAGTGAAGAGCAGGGGTGCCATATAGGCACAATCAGAGAACACTGTATAAACATCAGAGGGCCACGGTTGTTCAACGTCCTCCCAGCGAGCTTAAGAAATATTGCCGGAACAACCGTGGACATCTTCAAGAGGAAACTAGATTGTTTCCTCAAGGAGTACTGAACCAACTGGGCTGTGGTAGGTATGTGGGCCTGCGGGCCGCTCCAAGGAACAGCCTAGTGGACCAAACTCTCACAAGTCAAGCCTGGCCTCGGGCCGGGCTTGGGGAGTAGAAGAACTCCCAGAACCCCATCAACCAGGTATCAATCAGGAGTCTAAGCCGAGCAGTAGTAACATCTAGGAGTCTGCTGATTTTGTTGGATGATCTATAGATGGTGTAGTAATTTAGCTTAACCCAACACTTGAACAACGACAATGCAAATGTTAAAAATGTTAAAAATGTTAAAAAAATGCCAAAAATCTAAAGCTGAAAAGAGAAATTACTTATGGTGCTTCCTATCAAGAAAACCTTATATTGAAAATGCTAAAATATGTTCCAAAGACAAAATATTTTCAATCCCAAAAACATTTGGAATTGCCAAAAAACCGTATCAGCGTAAGCGCCCACGAAGTGAAAGAGCAGTTTAATTAAATGGTATACAATAAAATTCTTTTGGAAATAGCAGCTAACGACTTTGTGTTTATATTACATATCTTTATCTAATTTGCATTTTACAATATATGATAGTGCATTACAATCATCAGTTAGAAAATTATTGGACATGTAATTTGATTCTTCATCTGTAATCTGGTTAATTAATAATGTAAATCTTAATTAATTCACTCTTTCCTTTAATGAAATTAATTAAATGCACTAAATTTCCATTTATATATATGCTCAATAATATTAGTTGTCAATTGTTCTTTTTTTAATGTTACTGTATTAGTAAATAAATCTTATTTTTAAATTCCTCAGTATATCCAACTCCATATCTTAAGATGTTTGTAAATTATTGTGAAATTTTTACCTTTAGTCTTTTATTGTTCACTTACATATTAAATATACTTTGATATTGCCATTGTCGAGTGCAGTAATTGCCAGTGTTCAAGTAGTTCACTGTTGTTCATGACCTAAAATACATGTTTCATAACTAAATAAACGTTTCAATCATAAATACATACAATACTAAAATACATGTTTCCTAAATAAATGCTTTAATTAAAAATATTTGAAAATATGTTGTTTCTGAATTTCTGATGATATAGAACATATTGTGGTTTATAATAAAGTATTTAATAGCGATCCTGCATCATAATTAGCATACGTGTATAAATCTACTTCTGTTTTGTGTACTAAAATGACTACATTTGCATGTTATTTTTTATGTAAATGATGATGATGATAAAGTGCAATAAAGATATTATTGAAATTTTATAGGAAGGTATTAAATCCTAAATATATCTTTATTCCTATACTTGAAATATTGTATACTTTACTCTCTCCATCGTACTTCTGCACCTGCTGGCAAGTGGTGCGGTGCGATGTGCAGGTGGTGTTCATTACTAGGTGAGCTGGCAGGTGGTGTTCACTGCTAGATGACCTGCTGTTCACCTAGCAGTAATTAGGTACCTGGGAGCTAGTTAATTGTTGTGGGGATGTATATCCAGAGGCACTGTATACAATATTCACAATAGAACAATGTATAATCATTTCATGGTATACAACACATTGAGAAGGAATGAAGGTCAGATCCGAAAATTTAGTTTTTAATACACTTACACATTTATTGAGTCTTTCCTTCACCTTCATTCAAGCACAAGGGTATTACAGTAAGTTTCTCATTATTATTTTTATAAGTATTATTAGTTTTTTATTTGTTACTATTATTTGTATTATTGTTAACAGGAGGAGTGAGAGGGGGGGGGGGTAATGTCCACATTCCAAATTCCCATTCCCAGGGCTGGGTGTGCGGGGGGTGGGGGGTGCGAGGGTGTACAATAAACCAAGCACCTCCGGCGGCAGCTTGTCGAAGGCGGAAGTGGAGCCTTGCCCGTTTGTCACGATAATTAGTGATGGCTCTTATTTTGATTATGGGTCCGTAATCCACCTAAGCCTATATTCTTAGTTTATATTACAATGCTGGTAAAATACACTTCTTGATGATGAGTATGGAGTACAAATGATGAGTATAGGGTACAAAGAATGAGTATAGGGTACACAATGAACTACTACTCACATGATGGGTATGGGTTGTACAAGAAACTATCGCGCAGAGGATGAGTATGGAGAGCAAAGTAAACAAAGATTCACACGATTAGAAAGGGTTGCACAATGTCCTATATGACTCACAGGATGAGTATGAGGTACACAATAAACTACAGGTCACAGGATAAATATGGGTTGCACAATAAATTACAGGTCACAGGATGGGTATGGGTATGCGCAGTCGTCGACCAGGTCTCCTGGTTGCCGGACTGATCAACCAGGCTGTTGGACGCGGCTGCTCGCAGCCTGACGTATGAGTCACAGCCTGGTTGATCAGGTATCCTTTGGAGGTGTTTATCCAGTTCTCTCTTGAACACTGAGGGGTTTGCCAGTTATGCCCCTTATGTGTAGCGGAAGCGTGTTGAACAGTCTCGGGCATATGATGTTGATAGAGTTCTCTCTCAGAGTACCTGTTGCACCTTTGCTTTTCAACGGGGGTATTCTGCACATCCTGCCATGTCTTCTGGTCTCATGTGATGTTATTTCTGTGTGCAGGTTTGGGACCAGCCCCTCTAATATTTTCCACGTGTAAATTATTATGTACCTCTCCTGCCTGCGCTCAAGGGAGTACAGATTTAGGCTCTTTAGTCGGTCCCAGTAGTTTAGATGTTTTACTGAGTGGATTCTAAGGCTCTCTGCACGCTCTCCAGGTCAGCAATTTCCCCAGCTTTGAAAGGGGCTGTCATTGTGCAGCAGTACTCCACTCTAGAGAGCACAAGCGTTTTGAAAAGTATCATCATCGGTATAGCATCTCTAGTGTGAAACGTTCTTGTTATCCAACCTGTCATTTTTCTTGCAGTTGTGACGGCTACTTTATTGTGTTCTTTAAAGGTAAGGTCTTCCGACATGAGTACACCCAGATCCTTTACATTGCCTTTTCGCTCTATGTTATGATTTGCCTGAGTTTTGTACGTGGTTTCCGTTTTTATATTTTCATGTTTTCCATAGCGCATGAGCTATGGAAAAACTTATCTTCGTTAAACACCATATTATTTTCTGTAGCCCATAGAAAGACCTGATCTACATCTGCATGGAGGTTTGCCGTGTCCTCTATGTTGCCTACTCTCATGAAGATCCTAGTGTCATCTGCAAAGGATGATACAGTGCTATAGGTTGTGTTCTTGTCTATGTCCGATATGAGGATAAGAAAAAGTACTGGAGCAAGCACAGTACCCTGGGGGGCTGAGCTCTTCACGGTTGATGGGCTGGATTTTTATTTTGTTGACTTACACATTGGGTTCTGTTGGTCAGGAAATTGTAGATCCATCTGCATATTTTTCCGGTAATTCCTTTTGAACGCATTTTATGTGAAATAACACCTAAAATGCGTGAAGCAGTGAAGCAGGCTCCCATTTATATTATGTGGAGCGGCAATCTCAAGTAAGGGGATAAAACATGGACACTTAACCATTTTGTTCCATTAATGTCCTTGCCTCCACTGGGTCACATATCCATAGACAGTACCCAAAGCACTATGACATCTACATCTCTGAGTTTGTGTCGATCACTATTAATTATCTGTACCACCCATGTACTCATCAACTCCAATCAGAAAGGATTTTACTAATTTTGTGTCCAAAATACAGTATGACTTTAAGGAGACACACTATTTTAAAGAAGCTTTTAAAGAAGTAATTATCAAAGAAGACACCATGCCAGGAAGGCTATATAATATAAAACATATCATCATATGTATAGGGGTCCCAGTATTAGTCTTGTTCGTTCTCGACGCACAATCGAGAATTCCGTGTTCGAATCCTGGGCGGGACAGAAATGGTTGGGAAAATTTCCTTTCATGTAATGCGACTGTTCACCTAGCAGTAAGTAGATAATCAGGAGTTAGTCAGCTTGTTGTGGGGGTTGCATCCTAGGCGGGGTCAGTAATTCGACCTTAAGGATGACCTTGATAAAAAGCCTATCGTGTATGAATATACTGTGGCTTCCTGTTCCCCCCAAAAATGAATTATTATAATTATAATATTATGGTTTATAATTAAGTTCTTAAGAGTGATTATGCGTCATAAACATACGTCTATCTTTACCTCAACATTTTATAAGTTAATTTCTGTCTGTATGTATATGATGATGATCATATACAATTAAGGTAACATTGCAACTTTATAGGAAATTGTTAAGTCCAAAATATATCTGGATTCTTATACTTGAGATATTGTTACAATAAACGTTTGAAAACAAAGTTTAATATGTATTTAAAATATAAAACATTTTGCGTTTATCAACGTATGTCTTGAATTACATTTTTCTGAATTGTGAAGCCTGTATTGGCCGCCTGGCAGGACATGATGCATTGGAAGTTTTCATGTGTCGGACACCGGCGATGGTGTGGTATTTGCTATTTATTTAACCATATTGGCTTTCATTTAAGATTATTTTCCTTGAAATGTAGTCACATTATCGTCTACATCTTTGTTTATGCTGACATAGACGTTTGACGTTGTGATGTTACTTTGCATATATGGCAAATGAATTACACAATTAATTCACTTGTTGCAGGCCTTCACACTCCCTGAGATAGCCATCACGTAAATGTAAAAAGGCATATATCTTCACTTTCACAGTATATTTATGCAAAGTATTAACATGCAGCTTATATTTCTGTCTTTATTATGACATAGAAAA
>WNGS01017017.1:17070-27974 GCA_020271785.1 Procambarus virginalis | reverse complement strand
GTGGACCATGGGGTGGACCATGGGGTGGACCATGGGGTGGACCACGTGGTGGACCACGTGGTGGACCACGGGGTGGACCACGGGGTGGACCATGGGGTAGACCACGGGGTGGACCATGGGGTGCACCATGGGGTGGGCCATGGGGTGGACAATGGGGTGGACCACGGGGTGGACCACGGGGTGGACCATGGGGTGGACCACTGGGTGGACCATGGGGTGTTCCACGGGGTGGACCATGGGGTGGACCACGGGGTGGACCATGGGGGTGGACCATGGGGTGGACCACGGGGTGGACCATGGGGTGGACCACGGGGTGCACCATGGGGTGCACCATGGGGTGCACCATGGGGTGGACCACGGGGTGCACCATGGGGTGGACCATGGGGTGGACCACGGGGTGCACCATGGGGTGGACCATGGGGTGGACCATGGGGGTGGACCATGGGGTGGACCATGGGGGTGGACCATGGGGTGGTCCATGGGGTGGGCCATGGGGTGAACCATGGGGTGGGCCATGGGGTGAACCATGGGGTGGACCATGGGGTGGACCATGGGGTGGGCCATGTGGTGAACCATGGGGTGGACCATGGGGTAAACCATGGGGTGGACCATGGAGTGGACCATGGGGTGGACCATGGAGTGGACCATGGAGTGGGCCATGGAGTGGGTCATGGGGTGAAACATGGTGTGGGCCATGGGGTGGGCCATGGGGTGAAACATGGTGTGGGCCATGGGGTGGGCCATGGGGTGGGCCATGGGGTGGACCATGGGGTGGGCCATGGGGTGGACCATGGGGTGGGCCATGGGGTGGGCCATGGGGTGGACCATGAGGTGAACCACGGGGTGGACCATGGGGTGGACCATGAGGTGAACCACGGGGTGGACCACGGGGTGGACCATGGGGGTGGACCATGAGGTGAACCATGGGGTTGACCACGGGGTGGACCACGTTGGTGGACCATGGGGTGGACCATGGCGTGGACCATGGGGTGGACCACGGGGTAGACCATAGGGTGGGCTATGGGGTGGACCATGGGGTGGACCATGAGGTGAACCATGGGGTGAACCACGGGGTGGACCGTGGGGGTGGACCATGGGGGTGGACCATGAGGTGAACCATGGGGTGGACCATGGGGTGGACCATGAGGTGAACCACGAGGTGAACCACGGGGTGGACCACGGGTTGGACCACGGGGTGGACCATGAGGTGGACCACGGGGTTGACCATGGGGTGGACCATCGGGTGGACCATGGGGGTGGACCATGGGGTTGACCACGAGGTGGACCACGAGGTGGACCATGGGGTTGACCACGAGGTGGACCACGAGGTGGACCATGGGGTGGACCAAGGGGTGGACCACGAGGTGGACCATGGGGTGGACCATCGGGTGGACCATGGGGGTGGCCCATGGGGTGGACCACGAAGTGGACTACGAGGTGGACCATGGGGTGGACCAAGGGGTGGACCAAGGGGTGGACCATGGGGTGGACCACGAGGTGGACCATGGCGTGGGCAGCCAGCTTCTTGAAGAAAGCGTGCGAGCGAAATGCCAAGCTTAAATATATTTATGGGATGGAGAGTGAAGGTAAGCTGCCTTTCCTGGGCTGTAGCAGTGTGGAGAAAGGCACGCCGGCTTCCACACTCCATTATATCAAGGGAACTAGCATAGGTATGTGGCCTAGATGATGGTAATCAGTGTCCTGACAGGCTAAGTGCTGTTGAAGACCTAGACGTCAGCTGGGCTGTTGCCCAGTTGAGTTGACGAGAAACTCCCTGGGCTGTTGCCCAGCTGATTGACGAGAAACTCGTTAGTGAGAGGAAAGGATTTGTCAACAGCGGAGACTTTGTTAGAAGTGGTCATGAATAGAAAAGTGAACTGTTATGCTACCACTAAGACAGAGGTCAGCACCACCAAACCTCGCCCACTTGTACAACTCTTACTCCAAAAAACATCTTTTTCAGAAACAAAAGTCTTAGGAGACATGGCACTTATGTTGTTTGGTCATGATAGTGTTAATTTCCGATTGCTTGTGCTTCCAAAGGCTTACAAAATGACTATTATTTCCCCGCTCGTGCTTTGCTTTGGCCCTTAGACAGCTTAGTGAAGACGTCTTAGTAGGTACCTGGAGGCAGCTGCATGGCGGCTTGTGAAACAGTCACAGCTCTAGGTAAGGAGCCTTGAAGGCAGCCCTCAGGTGCCTTCAAGACGTCTTCACTAAGATCAACCCGTCCTCGCAAATTCGTATAGTCAATATTGACTTATTAGTTACCTGCATAGGTGACATACTAAACATAAGTTTCCCTTGAAAAGCTTCATAGAAAACACCGACCTTACCTAACCTACTTAGTATGTTAAAATACGCATCTTATAGCTTCGTAATTACAATTGTTACTTAACCTATTATAGGTATAGGTTAGGTAATAATTGTAATTACGAAGCAACAAGATGCTTATCTTAACATACTAAGTAGGTTAGGTAAGGTCGGTGTTTTCTATGAAGATTTTCAAGGGAAACTATTATGTTAAGTATGTCACCTATGCACTTATTTAATAAGTCAATATTGACTATACGAATTTGCGAGGACGGGTTGCTAAGATTATAATCGAGTGACGTCACCCCCGCACGACGCAATAACACACACAACTCAACGCACAGTTAAAACAGAAAACCAACAACTTGTTCATTAAAAAAAAATTGATGAACAAACCACATACCTAAAAATGAAGAACCTCGTTAATCCCATTTTATTATGACCGCCAAAGATTTGATAGTTTATTGACAATCCGCCGAATCAATTTAGAGATTGGGAAGGTTGTTCTTCAATCACAGAATGGCAAAGCATTTGAATTACAAATAGGATTGGATCTGCTTTAATACATATTACAGAGCCATGTAACATGAATATTAGTAATGGTTATGTACTTGAAGCTCATTTTTGTAACTGGTTTATTCAAAAATGGTCTTAATGGAGGATTACTAGAGAACTAATCCAATAGGGCCATTACTTTTAGAGCGGCCTCGTATAGGCCGCTCTTTTGTAGTATATATATATATATATATATATATATATATATATATATATATATATATATATATATATATTACTGTAGTATGTATGTACATATATAGAAGAAATGTATATTCTGTGTACTTACGAAGTGAATTACTCAAAAGTGCTTAAATAATTTCTTGTTTTGTTTTCGTTCGTGGTGACACACACACACACACACACACACACACACACACACACACACACACACACACACACACACGCACACGCACACGCACACAAGCACGCAACATTAATAAAAAACAAATATGCTTCGCTTCGTCTTTTCCCACATAGAAAAAAAGCAAAATTCGTAACATTTTCGTGTTCCAACACGTCGCGGCATGATTGATAATGCGTGTTCAAACATTCAAACGTTCGGAATCTTCGTTTCATTAGTCTCCTTCTCTGGATACTTACTCGCGCGCGCATTAAAAACATATTTTTATTAAGAAACGTGATGGCGTGGATGATAGGAATTGGTTTTGAATTTCAAATTAATTAACGGTATTACCGGCCGTTGGTGAACACTTGCCAGGTGAAGGATGCCTCGCGCAAGGACCGTAAGCTGATTGGATGAGACACTTGCTGCGTGACGCTAATTGGATGAAGGCTTGCGGGCGCGGTCGGGGGCTCCGTTGCTCTTCTGCGCGCCTTTGCATCACCTCTTGTAACGATCAGTGTAATTTGACGTGTTATAACGAGGTTGAGGTTAAAACTCGAGCGAGGGGTGACCCCCCCCGGGGCCTGGCACTGTTGCTGCTGTTGGCGCCGTTGCTGCTGCTGGTGGCGCCGTTTCTGTTGCTCTGGAATAAGTGCCACCTCACTCCAGAGTAGTTCATATCTTCAGAACAAGACGCATTTGTTCTTGTACCACAATACCAACATATGTTGTCCCATGCGGTCTCTTAAGTAGCGATGATACTAAGGGGGGGGGGGAATAAATTAAAAAATAATTATCATGGGGAAAGCGCCAAGCCATTACTACTATATAGCACTTGGAAGGGGTCAGGATAAGGGTTTGGGATGGGACGGGGGAAGGAATGGTGCCCAACCACTTGGACGGTCGGAGATTGAACGCCGACCTGTAGGAAGCGAGACCGTCGCTCTACCGTCCATTTCAAGTGGCTGGAAGGGGGAAAATATTATCGGCTCTAATAGCAGATTAATAGTTTGGCTATATAGTTGGTGACGCTTCAAAATGCTGTGTGTAAAATAGAATTTACAGACTTCGGGGAGAATTTGACTGTGTTTTTCAGGGTAAATTCGCTTTTCTTTGTAAACAAAGGTGTTAAGCTTTACTTGCATTTAAGTTATAAGTGTGTTTAGTGTGAGGGGAGGGAGGGGGGGGGGAGTTACTACCTGTCAGAGGGGTACTATTTGTGTGGTACTAATTCTATTGACGCTCTCCCTAGTCTGGTTGCGATAGATTTCCATACCGTTTTAACCTTGTGAAGGCCGGTGAGGCAATTATGTCAGTGACGATTGGGCTAGGTGTGGAGGAGGAAATAATGAAGGGAGAGAGAGAGAGAGAGAGATAGGAAGATTGCTTAATAATGTCCGCCCACCAAAGAGGAACACTGACATTTAAGAAACAGTTATACCAAGAGCCGCGCAATGAAACCAGTACGGAACACGTATGAACCGAAGCCCGCGCTCAGGACCGTCATTTACAAAGGCCCAATAAAACGGGTGCAGGTGCATTAGAAGTGAAGAACGAGTGTGTTGACAGGGGAGAGGGATCAATTACTCGAACGCGCGCCCACGCTTTTGCATTCAACTGCCAGACGGAACGATACGGTATGACCCTCCAGATCCAGTGTCTACCGTGTGTGTAAGATCTACTACGGGCTCACCATAGCCCGTGCTACTTGGAACTTTTGCTCCAAGGAGCGAATCTTTTAACAACAACAACATACCGTGTGAACCTTCAGGTGTAAATATCTGAGCTAGGAGTCATCAGGCACTTTAGTTATAAGCGCCACTCAAGGAATTTCGTCTGCTTAAGAAAGAAGTAGATGATGTGTGAGGGATTTTAATCAACTCTTGGAAAGTCTCTTTTATGACTATCGTCTACTCTCTCTACTTGGTGTTTTGCGCCATAGAATGTTTTCTCGTTAGTCATTTGTTAGCACCTTGGGGGTGTCCCATTGTTTGTTAGCACCTTGGGGGTGTCCCATTGTTTGTTAGCACCTTGGGGGTGTCCCATTGTTTGTTAATGCCCTGAGGTGTTTGCTTGCCGCTGTACCTAATATTACAAAAGTCACATTTCAGTCGCTTCTGTAACTTTCTCAGATTTACGTTGATATTCTTCTCTTTTCTTGCGATTTTCTACCCTCTACCCTCCTAAATAGTAGTAGTAGCAGCAGTAGTAGTTAGAAACAGTTGATAGACAGTTGAGAGGCGGGCCGAAAGAGCAGAGCTCAACCCCCGCAAGAGCAACTAGGTGAATACACGTTATGGAAAAAAAAAGATAACTGACAAAATTTTCAAAAGTTTTGATCTTGGTCGTGTAATTTAATCTAGTCAAGATTGAAGATGGGTTGTGGAGCCTCTTGAGTCCCGGTACTTACCCACCTCCCTGGACCCCTCTTTAATTAGGCCCTGAAGTAGCAGCAATCACTGCCATTGGTTGGTCTGTCGTAGCGCATGGTTGGGTGGAGTTCAGTCCCCTGGTTATGGTGGGTGTATACCTACAGGTGGTGTAACCAAACACTACAGGTGGTGTAGCCAAACACACTACAGGTGACCAGCCGCGCGCCCCGTGGTCTTCCAATAATGGTAGTTGGCTCTGAACTTCTTAGCATTTATCACATCAAGAATTAGACTGGCAGCGCCTCTTGACTGTGGCCAGAGATGGAATTCATCGGGATTGGCTGGTGTTGTGCCAGTGTCCATGTGTGAGTGCACAGGCAGTGTACATGTGTGAGTGCACAGGCAGTGTCCATGTGTGAGTGCACAGGCAGTGTACATGTGTGAGTGCACAGGCAGTGTCCATGTGTGAGTGCACAGGCAAGTGTCCATGTGTGAGTGCACAGGCAAGTGTCCATGTGTGAGTGCACAGGCTAGTGTCCATGTGTGAGTGCACAGGCAGTGTCCATGTGTGAGTGCACAGGCAGTGTCCATGTGTGAGTGCACAGGCAGTGTCCATGTGTGAGTGCACAGGCAGTGTCCATGTGTGAGTGCACAGGCAGTGTCCATGTGTGAGTGCACAGGCAGTGTCCATGTGTGAGTGCACAGGCAGTGTCCATGTGTGAGTGCACAGGCAAGTGTCCATGTGTGAGTGCACAGGCAAGTGTCCATGTGTGAGTGCACAGGCAGTGTCCATGTGTGAGTGCACAGGCAAGTGTCCATGTGTGAGTGCACAGGCAAGTGTCCATGTGTGAGTGCACAGGCAGTGTACATGTGTGAGTGCACAGGCAGTGTCCATGTGTGAGTGCACAGGCAGTGTCCATGTGTGAGTGCACAGGCAGTGTCCATGTGTGAGTGCACAGGCAAGTGTCCATGTGTGAGTGCACAGGCAAGTGTCCATGTGTGAGTGCACAGGCAGTGTCCATGTGTGAGTGCACAGGCAGTGTCCATGTGTGAGTGCACAGGCAAGTGTCCATGTGTGAGTGCACAGGCAAGTGTCCATGTGTGAGTGCACAGGCAGTGTCCATGTGTGAGTGCACAGGCAGTGTACATGTGTGAGTGCACAGGCAGTGTACTCTCCTAAGTGTGTTTATAAGGTGCAGCATCTGCCTTTACACCCTCAGTCAATTCAGTGACTTTTTCACGCATTTCTCTCATGGGGAGGTATAAAATGCGGGTTAGCATGGGGTATAAAATGCGGGTTAGCATGGAATGGGGGTCAACCTTAATATGGAATTGGCTTAGCATGGAGCAAGGAATGCGGATAGGCAGATGGGAGCAATCCTGGGCGTCCCCTTACGATCAACTATCCTCTTCAATATTTGCTTGCTCATTAAAATTGGCTCGAGGGTGACCGGATGATACTTAACTTTCCAGTAAAAATACCAAGAAAAAATATAATTGCTTGAGTTCCCCCAGATTAGTCAGCATTTCCTGGTTCCCGTTCTCTCCGTTAGCCATTCCGTAATAAATGCAACGTATTTGTCAAACTTACGAACCCCCCAAGCAGTCCACTTGACCTGTTGGGGTCTATGCATAGTAAAACCGTCTGTTTTACAGTGATTTAATGTTTACTGTTACGTCATATTTCTGACGGATTGGTTAGGCTTGTAACGTTAATATTTATTGATAATGGCGAACTATTTGTTATAGTCTCCTGTTGGGGAGGGGGGGGGGAGGGGGCGCTGTGAAAGTGATACCAACAGGCTTTCTTGCAATGTTCTCGGCTTTCTTGCAATGTTCTCGGCTTTATTGCAATGTTCTAAGCTTTCTTGTCATGTTCTCAGCTTTCTTGTCATGTTCTCAGCTTTCTTGTCATGTTCTCAGCTTTCTTGTCATGTTCTCAGCTTTCTTGTCATGTTCTCAGCTTTCTTGTCACGTTCTCAGCTTTCTTGTCACGTTCTCAGCTTTCTTGTCATGTCCTCACCTTTATTGCAATGTTCTCAGCTCTCTCGCAATGGTCTCCGCCACTTCCTTCTCTGCACAACCCGTAGTTGGATGCTTCAAAGGTGCACTAGGTGCTGTGTGTAGTGGTGGTGTACACTAATGCCGCGTAGACCTCAACCCGTCCTCCCGGGCCGCCTTGGCTCCACCTAGACACCCGCTTGGCCCTCGTTCGACACCCGCTTGGCCCTCGTTCGACACCCGCTTGGCCCTCGTTCGACACCCGCTTGGCCGTCGTTCGACACCCGCTTGGCCGTCGTTCGACACCCATTCCCATCATAAATACAACTTTTTACATTTTACATAATTGAGTGACAGGTTCTCAAAATATATATTAAATTATTCCTCTCTAATTGGCTGTTCTTAACGTTTTGGGTGTCCACCACGAGGGGGGAGTGCCAGTGGTGCCGTCTGGTAATGGGTCGTGGCACTGGGGAAGGCAGGGCATCATGGCACTGGCGAACGATCTTGATCAGCAACACTCAACGAGCAGAGTGCAACATACGACTGAATGGTGTGGCAAGCTTGGTAGACCTAATATCAGGATGGAGGGGAAGGGAGAGGAGATGGGAGGGAGGAGAGAGGTAGGGAGAGTAGGGAGGGAGGGAGGGAGGGAGCGAGAGAGAGAGAGCTGCCATCCTCCCGGCTCCAGGTGAGGCAGCAGATCTCAGGTGCCATCCCAACCCAGCTGCCATCTTGACTCATCTTACCCTCACTGTCTTAATACCTTTCCCGTCTGTGGCCGAATACATGTCGATTCCGTGTCGCTTCGACAGTGTGTTTGGTGGCGATGCGGGTCGTGTGTGTGTGTGTGTGTGTGTGTGTGTGGATATTTTGACGATGATGTGTGTGTGTGTGCGCGCGTGTATGTGCGAGCGTGCGCGAGGTACGGGCGCGGGAGAGGAATGCAAGTGGCCGTGGTTCATTCAGTTGAGTCGCGGTGTGGCTGCAGGGTGGTGGTGGTGGCGCGGCCAGACTGTGTGCCCTTAGGTCCGTGCAGCGCACGACTGCGTGCGTGCGTGTGTGTGTGTGTGCGTGTGAGTGTGTGTGTGTGAGAGTGGCCAAGAGGTTCACTAGTAAGTGTAGGGGTGTGTGTGGTTTTGGTGGTGGTGCTGGTACGTGATCGGTTTAGTTGTGGTGGTGGCTAGTAGTGGTGGTAGTGGTGGCAGCTGGTGGTGGTGGTGGTTGGTAGTAGCCGTCTCCGACCTGCGGGGAAGTGCCGCTACTACTGCTGCTTCTGCTGCTGCTGCTGCCGCCGCCGCCGCTGTCGATGCTGCTGCTGTTTCCGTACCCCTTGGCCGGCACCCGCCTTCAACGGCCTCACCACGGCTTGTGTCATCTCTACAGTGCCAAGTGCCGAGGGGCCAGACCACTGCCACAGTCATGGGATGACCCCAGACATGACTACTTCACACAGCTTCGTAAGTACTACCTGCCTCTCACGCCTCCAGCCATCACCCTATGGTGGCGTTATCTCACATTCTCAACCAGTGATGCAGATAAAAATCTAACACATATCTTATCTGAATTTGCGATATATGGGGATATATTGAGCTGCTTCTTCGAGGCCAGAAGTGACCACTGAAGGTGCTATAGTCAGCTTTCAGCTTAGAGTTGAGCAATACCGGTGATCCTTATGTGTGTGTGTGTGTGTGTGTGTGTGTGTTGTGGTGTGTGTGTGTGTGTGGGTCTGCATACAGTGCTGTGTGTGTGTGTGTGTGTGTGTGTGTGTGTGTGTTGGTATATCCAGCATGCACAATACTGATTGCCAACCACCTCTGCGGGACAAAACTTCCTGCCTGTAGGAAAAATATTTTTGTAGGCAAAATATTGCCGCAATATTTTGTTGCAAAATATTGCCAAACGTTTCGCAGTGTTTTATCAATTTAAGCCTTTCAAATTTCTGATGATATCATTTTTTTTAGTAAATTATGGAGCTTTAAGAATGATTATATTGATATTAATATTTGTGTTTGTTAAAATGTCAAAAGTAAAATATTTTATGATCAATTTTTTTGCAAGTTTTGCAAAAAATTTTGCAATATTTTTATTTTTTTTTCAACATTGGCATCAATGGTGGTATGTTTGAGTGATTGCATAATGAATTTTATATAGAAATTTTAGATCATGTGTGTGTGTGTGTGTGTGTGTGTGTGTGTTCTCACCTAGTTGTGCTTGCGGGGGTTGAGCTTCGCCTGTTTGGTCCCGCCTCTCAGCCGTCAATCTACAGTGATCTGTATATGTGGGTACTTTTAAGTGTGTGTGTGTGTGTGTGTGGTGTGTGTGTGTGTATACAAACACACAAACTTAAAGCGTCGAATAAGGTTCCTAGCGTGAGTGCGCGCGCGCGTGCGCCTGTGGAAATTACTTGCTAAAATAATTCAGATTATAATTTTATATTTAATATTAAATTGGAAGTAAAATGTTTGTAAATAAATAACAATTAAAAAAAATAATATTTGAATATTAAAATGTTAATCACAATAAAATGTTAGTATATACCGTTAATTTAATAATATAAATTATTAATTTATAGTAATAATTTTAATTGTAACCAAAGTATTATAATAATTAGCCAGTGTGTATGGGTAAAAAGATGGTAAATTACTCTCAGGATAATTGAAATCAAATAATAATAATTATATTAATATGTGGTTAATGTCCAAGCCTCTGTATATTGTCCAAGCCACGCCCTGTATATTGTCCAAGCCTCGCCCTGTATATGTCCAGGCCCGCCCTGTATATTGTCCTGGCCTCGCCCTGTATATTGTCCAAGCCTCGCCCTGTATATTGTCCTGGCCCGCCCTGTATATTGTCCAGGCCTCGCCCTGTATATTGTCCAGGCCTCGCCCTGTATATTGTCCAGGCCCCGCCCTGTATATTGTCCAGGCCCCGCCCTGTATATTGTCCAGGTCCCCGCCTGTATATTGTCCAGGCCCCGCCCTGTATATTGTCCTGGCCCCGCCCTGTATATTGTCCTGGCCCCGCCCTGTATATTGTCCAGGCCGCCCTGTATATTGTCCAGGCCCCGCCCTGTATATTGTCCTGGCCCCACCCTGTATATTGTCCAGGCCCCGCCCTGTATATTGTCCTGGCCCCGCCCTGTATATTGTCCTGGCCCCGCCCTGTATTATTGTCCAGGCCCGCCCTGTATATTGCCCTGGCCTCGCCCTGTATATTGTCCTGGCCCCGCCCTGTATATTGTCCTGGCCCCACCCTGTATATTGTCCAGGCCCCACCCTGTATATTGTCCTGGCCCCACCCTGTATATTGTCCTG
>WNGS01017016.1:0-13989 GCA_020271785.1 Procambarus virginalis | reverse complement strand
AGAGTAGTGTTGCCTCGGCATTTTACTTTCACTATTCTCAAGATGCCTCTGGCTGTCTGGATGAACAGAGACTATTGGCCTATAGGCCACTCTGAGCATGGCCCATCGCTGTCCACCAGAACTATGTCACCAGGTTTAAGTTAATTCTGTTGTAGGGGTTGTTTGCCCCGTAATGATACTCCCTCAGAGCTGTAAGGTATTCTCGAGTCAATACGTCATTCCACCGACTTATCACCCCTGATAGATGTTTGAAACATTGAACCAAATCACTCTCTCGGACATACAAAGGATCCTCTGGTTCCTCGTCTGTAAGGGACACAAGGTGCTCAGAGGCTCCCATACATCAGTTGAGCTGGACTTTTGGTTCACGCTGCAAACATCATCAGAGAGGTAGGTAAGTGGTCGTTATTAACTCGTGCTTCTATCTCTATGACTACGGTTTGGAGCTCCTGTAGGTCAACCTTTTGCGGTGTAGGGTTTTCGTAGAGAACGTTTCACCGTACCAATCATGTTTCATAGAAGCTCCGTGCCATGGTGCTCTGAGAGGTATGAATTTGCAGTGGCACTGCCGTTGATTTAGGGTCGTGCGTACTTTGGGTGTGTCCAGATTTTCCTCAGATATGCTTCTCCTGCCACAGTTGGACCCATTGTCTGAGATCATTAACTTAGGACAGGATCTACGTAAAGCAACCTGCGGAAAGCCTGTAAGAATGCTTCGGCACTCATATCGGGAGTCACTTCTAGATGGACTTCCCTTGTTGTGGCACAAGTAAAAGACAGATATAGGCTTTACTGGTTTTTTGTCCTCGGTGCCTGTTAGTGTTAGTGCTCCTGTGAAATCTACTCCTGTAGTCTTAAAGGGACGAATATGTACAACTCGTTCCATCAGAAGTGGAGGAGGGCCTGGATAAGGAAACACTCTGGCATCGTATCTCTTGCAATAACACAGGATTAAAATATTGATTTACTGTCTGCCTACCTTGGGGTAGCCAGTACTGTTGTCTTAAGTCTGTGAGAGTATCTAATACCCCACCATGCAGAGTGCAGTATTTGTGTATGTGTAACACAATTAGTTTGCTTACTATGTGGTGACGAGGGAGCAATATTGGATTTTTTGCTTCCAGATCTATTTCAGCGTGCTGTAAGCGGCCTCCACATCTGATTATGTTATAATTGTCAGTGTCTAACCAGAACCCAGATCATTTCATAGCTTCTTAGGAACATTGTCAAATTCTGTCCCGAATGTGTCTGTCTGAGCTCTTTTGATCCAGTACCTTAGGGCACTAGGGAATTTATGCTTGATTCCTATTTTATTTAGAAAGTCAAACACTTCTTGGGTGACACCTATTAGTTTGTTCAGTTCAGAGTACCGAGTAGGATCAATTACCAAAGTCCGAGGTAGTTCTGGGTTCTCAGTGGGAACAGTGACATTGGTCACAATGACTTGTGGCTTTTGTTCAGGCCATGGTCGCTGATTAGCCACTGAAGTCCATTGAACCACATCTCTGCCTTTGTTAATTGCCGTAAAGTCAGGCCTCAGGAGAGATAGTCAGCTGGATTCTCTTTGGTGGGTACATATCTTAGTTTATACCCTGCTGACAACTCTCGTATTTCCTTAACACGGTTACTCACGTAAGGATTCTTACTATTATTGATTTTAACCCACTGTAGCACTGCCTCATTATCTGACCATACTACTGTCTCTTAAAGTGGATGTGTCTTAAGGCCTTGATCAGATAATGAGCCAATCTTACACCTAGCAGTAAGGCTTTTAATTCCAGTTGTTTCAATGATCTTTTCTTTAAAGGTGCCACTCTGGCCTTTGATGTGAGCAAATTGGCTTGCCCATTTGAGACTAGGTAAGCTACTGTGCCGTAAGCCTTTCCTGAGGCATCACAAAATACATGTAGCTTAATTGGTTCCTTTTCATTTACTACTGTGTTTCGAGGGAACTTGACAGACTCTAGGATACTTAAATCTTTCACTAGCCCTTGCCATTTTTCTTGTAAGGTAGGTGTTAGAAGATCATCCCAGCCTATCTTTTGTTGCCAACATTCCTGCATTATCAACTTTTCATTAATTAAGATTGGACTTAACAGTCCTAATGAGTCGAAGGGTTTGCTGACTTGTGAAAGTAATTTTCTCATTGTTAAGTTAGTGGTATCTGGCTCCACCGACTTGACTGTCAGCTGATCTGTTGTCGTATTCCATTCGATCCCTAGTACTTTTGTCCTCTCAGGTACCTGGTAGTCGGGAAATTCAGTTGCGATCAGTTGATTTAATTTGCCATTGTTGGAGACCCAAGACTGGAGAGGCATATTGGCTCCCATTAATTCGCGATTGGCCTCATGGAATATGTTCAACAGTTTACTCTCACTGCTGGTTGTTTCTTGAAAATTATCCACATACAAGTTTTTACTAATTTCTGTTTTGTTTTGGCTATTGGACTTCTTCAAGTGTGTATCTAAGGTAGCTTGAAGCGGAAATGGTGAAGAAGTGGCCCCAAACAAAACAGATGCAAACCTGTAAGTGATTAATTCACTGTTTAGATCGTTAGGATCCTTGATACATAGGAACTTTGTGTAGTTCCGGTCTTCTTCTTGGAGACCTACCCTAAGGAAAGCCTTGCTGATGTCGGCTACATATGCGTAAGTCCCAATACGGAACTTTAACAGCACGTCGTATAGCCTTTGTGTCAGGCAGGGCCAGTTTGAAGGCAGTCATTTAACGAAACACTACTCTGCCTTGTCTTAAAGCTGCAATTAAATACTATCCGTAATGGGGTAGTACCAGAATTTTTCAGTACAGGATGGTGTGTAAGGTAGTGTCCTTCCTTTGGGTTACCATTTGTGACAACTTCGATAAATTTGTCATCGAGTTGCTTCTGTATTATTCCATGGTACAACTTCAAGTTCACAGGCTGTCTTTGTAAGCACAACACCTGTGATCTTAATTGGTTTTGTGCCATAAAATGATTGACGGGTAGCTGAGGGTGATTCAGCTTCCATGGTAACCTGACCCAGTATTGATTATCTCTGTAGATAACTGAGGCCAGGTATTGTTTGTAAGTCCAGTCGTCATCTGGGCTAGGTTGTTCAGGGACAATGCCGAGAGTTGCCAGGTCCCATAGCTTATGTACAGGGGGATCAAGCTCATCCTCGGACATGTCTCTGAATTGCAGTGGAGACTGTTCTCCTAGTCATGCAACCATTACTGGGTTGGCATGTTGGTGGTCTACAGGTGCGGGTTGTTTTAGCTGTAATACTGAGCCTGTTAGCAAATAGCCACCTGCAGATGGTAACAAGTTCATTCCATGTTTTTCTTCCTTTCCTTTGATAACCTTTTGGTAGACATCTGATCCCATAAGGATTCCAATATTGGAAAGGTTGTCTGATGTGATTTTGTCAGCCAAATGGATTCCCTTTTCTTTCAGGAATTTGTCTGTTGTCCCTAGACCATATACATAAAGGTCTGTTGGGAATCTATCTACTACCAGAGCTTGTATCGTTTGGACATAACCTCCTAAACGTACTTTAGGCTGTACTACCTTCAAGACTTGGGCTCCTGTGTTAGTCAGGAATCTGGCTATGTCTATTCGTGTCTCTCTTATAGGTGTGAGTTTCAGAGCATCTACCAACTCCTTTGATATAAAAGTCATTTGGGATCCTTGGTCAAATAATCCACGTATGGTGGTTTTGGACTCTCCATTTTTAATGGTCAATAGAGCAGTGGGTAGAGCTGATTTATGATCAGACCTTGTTGAGAAGACACTTATGTCAGGTAGCACCGTACAAAGCTGTACTGAAGTGCTAGTTCCTTCCTCCTCCTGTGGTTTGGCAGACTTTGTACTTGAGTCCCCACAAAGTGCTGTATGGTTTGACCCTTATGGCACCTATTACAGGTGTGTATTTGAGTTGTACAGGTGTCGGGATTATGTGCCCTTATACACTTGGTACATTTACGTAACTCCTTGAGTCGTTTTATGCGTGTAGCACGATCGGGGTAAAGTTTGCAATAGTGTATGGAATGTCGTTGCTTACAGAACACACATGGTCTCCAGACGTTAACAGCATCTTGAGGAGTCACCGATTTGGGTGATGCGTTAACTCTAGGTTTGGAGGGTCCAACTGCATATGTGCCTACACTGCCTTGTTTCCACTTTGGGGAGGAGAAGTTGTTTTAGATTTGTTTGGAGTACTGTTTGTACTCTGTTGTTTACTATTAGTGGTAGACGAAGGTTTAGATGTCGCTTTCCATCTGGGTTATCTCTTTGTCTTTCTATGATGGAACATAAACCTTCACTTATCTCCTTTACAGTCAGAGAAGATTTGTTATACAAGACAAACAATTTAATCAATACATCACTAGTCACTGGGTAATTTGCATTTCATATGGACTTGGATTATTCAATCGGATTTGTCCCGGTTAACCTTGTTCTTAAGTGCCTTGAGCAAGGACTCAAGCTCCAATCTAAAGGCTTGGAGTGAGTCAGCTCTGTTATTTGGAGGGTTAATATCCAATAGCTTCTGGGTTAGAAGTTTGATAGTCCTTTCTGGCTTAGCATAATTATCCTTAAGGAGCTGTACGGCATTGTCATAACCGTCATCAGTGAAGGTCATATTACAGACCACCTGTATCGCTTCATTCTTTAAGACATCCTGTAACTATGTAAATTTTGTCGTCGTTGCTACATTGGCATTAGAATCCACAGAATCGACAAATTGTTCCAGAAGTTGTTCCAACTCTCGTCCTCTGTACCAGAGAAAGTTGGGAGACTGAGTGATGGCAATTTGCCTTCTGGTTGTGTCTGGTTTTGGGAACTGTGGCAGCAATATTTGTATTGGCCTTATGTGTGGTTATTAAATCGTCAAAGTGCTGTAACTTTGTATGCATTGCATCTTCGTAATCTACATTTTCTTGTATTACAACGTCCATCGCCACTTCATTGATATTAGTAGTTGTAAGGATATCCTGATATTTCAGATTTGTTGGAGCAATGTTGGTATTTGGTCTGTGCAACCTTATACACCTCCAGTGCTACATAATTAACTGGAGTTTGATTACTTAAATCCTCACATTTTTAATCTGTCGGGTTAAGTGGCCCTTCATTGCCAGTGAGGGTCGCTTTTACTTTTTGGCAGTAGACATCATGGCGTATTTGCTAGCCTTGTTGGACTGTGATTTGGACTGTTCTGGCACTTGAATTAGTGAGCCACTAGTTTCTGACTAGAGCTGCTATCACTGTAAAATAACATATATATTCAGACACACTATAATTTGAGCACGTGGTGGGATAGTATCGCTGGGCGTGTCTGAGACCGAAGTGGGTGTCACAGTGGTAGGGTCAGCAGTACGTTGTCAGGGACAGGAGTGTCAGGGACAGGAGTCTGGTGTCATCGTCGACAGTCAGACGGGCTAATTTCATGTGGTTGAGATGCTCATGTACTTGTTCTCCAGTGGCTAGGTTTTCCAGCTTGTACTTATTACCTGTGATATGCTCAAGAACTCTGTAAGGACCAAGAAACTTCTCAGTCAGTTTGTACATGGGACCATCTCGTCGCTGGTTGAGGATCATTACTAAAGATCCAGGTCCTATTCTCGTAGGTTTAGCATGAGCGTTTTGTAACCGCGTGAAATCGTCAGTAGCTTTAGAGAGATGTTCCTTGACCCTCTGGAACACCAGTTGAGTGTCTCTCCGTTTGACCTTAACATAGTCGTCATAGTTGTAGAGTGGCGCGAGGAGATGATGGCATTAGGAAATCTCATGTCTGTCCCAAATAGCACAAAGTGAGGTGTGTCTCCTATGGAGGAGTTGACAGAGGAGTTTATCGAACATTGGACGATTGGCATAAGTTCATCCCATTTGTGACTGTCCCGATTGACTGTCACTCTGAGTGCGTCAAGGACCTTCTTGTTAGTTCTTTCAGCAAGGCCATTGCTAGCCGGCTGATAAGGCATTATATTACACTTTTTGATGTTGTACAATGTAGCCAGTTGTTCCAGAACAGAATTGTTGAATTCCGGGCCGTTGTCAGAGAGTATAACCCTAGGTGGACCATACCTGCAAATTATATGATCATGAAAGGCACTAGCTATAGTTTCTGCAGTCTTGTTTGGAATTGGAACCAGTTCACAGTATCTAGAGAAGTTATCTACCATAACTAGGAGATGTTTATTTCCTCTGGAAGTTTCAGCAAAATTTGTTAACAAATCCATAGAAACACGATCCCAAGGTGCATTAGTCGTAGGGTAAGACTGAATCGGGTTCGGGCCAGCAACATGGCCTCTGTGAGCTAGGCAGGTTAGACATTGATCCACGTGACGTTCAATCTGTTTGGCCATTTTGGGCCAGTAGTACGTAAGACGAGCTTGCTTGATGGTGCGGTCCTTGCCAGGATGCGCACTGTGTGGGGCGTCGTGAACAAGTTTTAACACGGTAGGAACTATCGACGCAGGAATAACAAGTTGATGTACCAGTCTGGCAGGAGATCCAAGCATAACCTTGCGATGGAGCACATGATCTAAGAGTACTAGTTCCTTGAGTGGTACGGGTGGCTTGACCGTAAGAGTCGTGTGCGGGTCCACGAGAAAGCTTATGATCGGTGCCCACATTGGGTCTTGACGTTGTGCGAGTTCTACATCTCGCAAGTCTAATGAAGGGTATTCAACGTGAACAGAAGCGACGTAACGGGAGAGAGCATCGGCAACTACATTGTGTTTGCCAGGTAAGTATCCAAACGTGGGTAGGAACTCTTGTATGGTGAGCGACCAACGGGCAAACTTGCCTATGGGGTTCTTGTCTCTGAACAAGGGAATGATAGCTTGGTGGTCCGTCAGTACATGGACAGGGTAGTTATAGATGATATCTCTGAAATGTTTGAGTGCCCACACGACAGCCAACGCTTCACGCTCGGTTGTCGAATAATTCTTTTCAGCTTTGGAGAGGACTCGGCTCGCATATGCAATGGCATGTTCTTTTCTGTCGCTAGTTTGAGCGAGTACGGCACCTAACCCAATGTTACTGGCGTCAGTAACTAAAATGAACGGTTTGGTGAAGTCTGGGAACTTGAGAACGGGAGAAGATATCAGGGCTTCTTTGAGCGTTTGAAATGCTTTCTCTTGATCCGTTGTCCAAACGAACGGAACGTCCTTCTTAAGGAGGTGAGTGAGAGGAGATGCAATCACTGAATAACCGGCAATGAAATGGCGGTAGAATCCAGCTAGGCCTACGAACTTTTGTACAGCTTCAGCATTATGAGGGACTGGAAAGTTCTTGACAGCTTCTATCTTTGAATCTAGAGTGGTGATGCCTTGTGAGGTGACGCTATGGCCGAGAAACTGTATTTTTTCTCTCATGAAGGCGCATTTGCTGAGTTTGATTTTCAGATTGGCTTCAGCTAGTTTCTGAAGGACTCGGTCCAAACTTTGGAGATGTGACGGTACATCCTTGGACATGATAATGAGGTCATCGAGGTAGACCATGAGGGTATTTCCTATCATTCGTCGAAACAGGTCTGTCATAAGCCTTGAGAAGGTAATAGGGCTGCTGCGTAAGCCAAAAGGCATGCGAGTGTACTGGTAATGACCATTAGGGACGGAAAACGCCGTCAGTTCTCGACTTTCTGGGTCGAGCGGTATCTGCCAAAATCCTTGCAATAAATCAAGTGTGGAAAAAACCTTATTCTGACCTATGTTCTGCAATAAGTCAGTAAGCACAGGAAGTGGAAATCGATCGGGAATCGTAACTTGATTAAGTTTCCTGAAATCAACGACGGGACGCCAAGAGCCATCCTTCTTGGGTACTAAGATTAACGGAGCATTCCACGGTGAAGTACTTTCTTCAATAACGCCATCGTGTAACATCTCGTCAATGAGTCGGTCTGCAACAGCTCGTTGAGAATGAGGCAATCTGTATGCGGGTACAAAAATTGGGCGAGTACCTGGTTCCAGTGGAATTTTGTGAGTAATGAGGTGCGTCAGTCCAAGTTGTTCACCTGTCAGTGCAACAACGTTGCGATGCTTGTTGAGGATGGCCAATAACTGAGATTGGGCGTCAGGGAAGTCAGTGGCACTAAGATGCACAGGTGAGATCGCGATCTGATCTGGATTTGTTGTGTGAGAGAGTGCATGTACCATTTGGTCAGTAGAGACCTCATCCACTACTCGCACCGGTAACGAATAATGGGCAAAGTCAACAATGTGTGTGCCTGATGCAAGGTGAATGTTGGCATTGGTGACGTTGGCAACATAAACAGCAGTAGTGTTATTCTGCACCTGATGTAAGGACGGTTCTACGTAGGTACCATTGATTTGACATGTGTCACTGTCAGCTATTACGTGTTCTAGGTCAGATACACCAGGTATTTTGACAATAACCTTTGTTAGTGCATGAGAATGTAGTACTGTGTCTTGGTGTAAGATGCCTCTGACCTGACTGATGTTAGACTCCAGGCAAGTAAGGTAATGAACAATCGCTGGGGCCCCTTGCAAAGATTCATTGACCTCACCGACCTGCGAGACTGTGGAAACGCGCGTTGGTCTGGTGTCAGTAAGTGACTGAGTGACAGGTTTGTTTGGCGTGACTGGTGGTCTGGTGTCAGTAAGTGACTGAGTGACAGGTTTGTTTGGCGTGACTGGTGGTCTGGTGTCAGTAAGTGGCTGAGTGACGGGTTTGTTTGGGCGTGACTGGTTAAGTGTACCCTGGTCTTCCCTGGTTGTATGTACCTGACATAGTCCCAATGGTTGGTGAACTCATGTCCCATGGTGTACACACTGCAAAGAGGTACCACTGTATCACCAATTGTTGCTTCCCAACGGTAAGCATCGATAGTAACTCGGTAGTCTCTCATGGTGTTTAATCCTAGTAAAATATCTCCAGGGAATCGTACTGCACCGGCTATCACACATGGCACGGTGAGTGATCTGTCATTAACTATTAACTCTATGTCTGCTTCACCTAACGTTGGAGTCATTCCTCCAGTAAGTCCACCAAGGTTGGAAACAGACGACTGTCGTATATCGAGTCGGTCGCGTAGGCCATGAAGGGCGTCTTGTTTAATGATGTTGACTCGAGCTCCTGTGTCTAGGAAAATCTTAACATGTCGACCCTTCAGAGTGGCTGAAATCAGAGGACCTTCTGTGTCCTTGATAGGCATCCTGTTAAACATGTTATTACGAGACTGACACGGTCGATGTGGTGTCTGGAGTACATGTACACGAGTACCGTCAGTGTGTAGTTCGTCCATGTTATCCTCCTCTGCTAAGGTACCGTACCTGTTACAGGTAGGCACTGAGTATACAGGGAGGTCGTCTCGCTTCCCTACGTCATACCGTTTACCCAGGCCGCTATACCTTCCCCCGACTGAGAGTCATAGGGCTGATCTGTGTGTTCGTAGGTCATGTCTGCATTATCCCTGTCGGCCGTGGCGCCGTTTGTCACGCGCGAGTCACGGTGTCCATCTGTGACGTGACTGTCAGTGGCTGCGTACCTAACATGGGCAGTTGGTCGGGTTGCAGGGCTACGTGTAGGGCTCGGTCGGCGCTGGTTAGTTGTTGCAGCCTGCGGTTGCTTACGGGAAGGAGGAGTAGGACTAGAACGGTTAGCCTGGTTAGTACCGCGACGGGCTCTACAGTCAGCAGTGTCATGTCCAGGTCGGCGGTGATATGTGCAATAAGAACGGGTGTGATCACGTGATCGGCCTGTGTAGTTATGTCTAGCATGCTGTTGGTAACGAGTGTTAGTTGATGTACACTCTGCTTTACGGTGTCCTGGTTTGCCACAGTTAAAACATTCTGGCGTTCGAGGTCGCTGAGGGTATTGAGGGGAACCTGTCCTGGAGTATGACCTGGGGCCATACGAAGGCGGAGGAGACCTAGCACGAGTCTGAACATGTCTAGGGGTAGAACGCGTGACAACGTTCACAGTGGTATGGGAACAGTTTGCACGAAAAACGGCAGAAAGCTGGGCAGAATCCCGGGACTTTAGCCTGTCTGTGGACTCTACCATGACGTCCATTAAGTCCCAAAGCGTGTGGGTAGGACCAAAATTCCTATCCTCGATGTCTTTCAGTATGGCCTCGGGGGCATGACTCTGCATGGCACCGAACGCCAATAGTTTACCCACATTCTGTATAGTGAGGCTTCCACTAGCATCCCATCTAGAACCCATCAAGGCTTTCTCCAGTGAGTCCTGTAGCGTAGCTAGACGCGTGGCAAAAGCATTGCGTGTTTCATCAGGACGCATTACTGCAGTAGCTAATTGGCGAGCAATGCCAAAGGGATCACGATCAACTACCGATATATATCTCCTACGAAAGAATTTCTTAAATTCATCCCAGTTTACAATTTTCTTTAAGTCAGGTGTTCCTGCTACGAGATACGCATCTCCAGATTTATAGTCAAGTGTGGACGTCGCCATACTGATATAGTCTGCGTCTGTGACAGCAGTACCCTTGCTCTTCGCTCTAGCCTCTACACTAGCGAACCATGTCTCCAAGAGGGTTGGATCCTTTCCACTAAACGGGCGAATGTCAACAGACTGTGTAAGAACTGTAACGGTGTTCGAGTTAGAACCCGCAGTATTCAGGGCTTGAGTCATGATTACTGAGTCGCTGCTGGTTGTAGAGGTTAATGAGGATAAGCTACTGAGAGCTGAGGTTGGGAGTTCACTGGCTAAGGATAAGTGAGCGAGCGTAGGGAGCTCACTAGTTAAGAGTAAGTTACTCTCTGATAGTGAACGAGACCGTAGACTGTAGGGGTAAGTGCGCGAGCGAGGTCTGAGCGAGTATCGGTTATCCATAAAGTAAGTTTACATTGTGCCCACGAAAGTCTACAGTTTACTACACAAATAACAAAGGGTACTTAACTAGAGCTGAAGGCTGCTGGGGCTGCAATCCGTTCAACAGGGGCAGAGATGATCTGGTCGTCACAGGTCCGGCGTCGTGCTGTGGCGTCGTCGGCGTCGGGAGGCGGCAGAAGTCGTCAGGCCAGACAGCGAGAGGTGGTAAGGTGACGTCAGGCAGGCACCAAGGCTCGTTGAGTCACGGTGAGTCACGGCGAGTCAGCTGGTGGCGCGCGGTGAGTCAAGGACGGGCGTGCGCTGGGTGAGTGAGTCAGGGGCGCGCGCTGGATGAACAGACATGGGCGGGCGCTGGGTGAGTCAGCCACGCTGAACTGTTGTGATGCTGGCTGCTGTGCCCTGCTGTGTTGCTGTGCCCTGCTGTGTTGCTGTGCGCTGTGCTGCTGCTGCGCTGCTGTGTTGCTGTGCACTGCTGTCCTGCTGTGAGCTGCTGTGCACTGCTGTGTTGCTGTGAGCTGCTGCTGTGCTGCTGTGAGCTGCTGTGCGCTGCTGTGTTGCTGCTGTGCGCTGCTGTGTTGCTGTGAGCTGCTGCTGTGCTGCTGTCTGGGTAGGGCAGATTGCATTAAAATCTGCTGACCACGTTGTTGATACTTATTAAGTTGTTTAGCTTAAGAGGGTATAGGTCACCCTATGTGTCTGGCGGCGTCCAACAGTTGTCCTTTCTGGGTTCGAGTCCCACTGGTGGGTGTTGTCTAAAGATTGTTAATCTTCTCTTGTGGTTCATGCAAGTATGTGCTTATAGCATAGACACGAGTTCTCCCACATTGACAGTGGCTTGATGAAAAATGCTTGAGTGAGCCCTCACTAATCTGGCGCCCTTGGGAGGTGGAGATATTTGAAGTAAATACTTCGAAGTCTCTATCTCTTTTAAGGGTCTGACTTGGTGTAGTGGGTTAAGGCATACTAGTTATGGCAGCTATTGGAAGATATTTGTGCTTTCTGGGTTCGAGTCCCACTGGTGGGTGTTGTCTAAAGATTGTTAATCTTCTCTTGTGGTTCATGCAAGTATGTGCTTATAGCATAGACACGAGTTCTCCCACATTGACAGTGGCTTGATGAAAAATGTGTGAGTGACCCCTCACTAATCTGGCGCCCTTGGGAGGTGGAGATATTTGAGGTAAATACTTCGAAGTCTCTATCTCTTTTAAGGGTCTGACTTGGTGTAGTGGGTTAAGGCATACTAGTTATGGCAGCTATTGGAAGATAGTTGTGCTTTCTGGGTTCGAGTCCCACTGGTGGGTGTTGTCTAAAGATTGTTAATCTTCTCTTGTGGTTCATGCAAGTATGTGCTTATAGCATAGACACGAGTTCTCCCACATTGACAGTGGCTTGATGAAAAATGCTTGAGTGACCCCTCACTAATCTGGCGCCCTTGGGAGGTGGAGATATTTGAGGTAAATACTTCGAAGTCTCTATCTCTTTTAAGGGTCTGACTTGGTGTAGTGGGTTAAGGCATACTAGTTATGGCAGCTATTGGAAGATAGTTGTGCTTTCTGGGTTCGAGTCCCACTGGTGGGTGTTGTCTAAAGATTGTTAATCTTCTCTTGTGGTTCATGCAAGTATGTGCTTATAGCATAGACACGAGTTCTCCCACATTGACAGTGGCTTGATGAAAAATGCTTGAGTGACCCCTCACTAATCTGGCGCCCTTGGGAGGTGGAGATATTTGAGGTAAATACTTCGAAGTCTCTATCTCTTTTAAGGGTCTGACTTGGTGTAGTGGGTTAAGGCATACTAGTTATGGCAGCTATTGGAAGATAGTTGTGCTTTCTGGGTTCGAGTCCCACTGGTGGGTGTTGTCTAAAGATTGTTAATCTTCTCTTGTGGTTCATGCAAGTATGTGCTTATAGCATAGACACGAGTTCTCCCACATTGACAGTGGCTTGATGAAAAATGCTTGAGTGACCCCTCACTAATCTGGCGCCCTTGGGAGGTGGAGATATTTGAGGTAAATACTTCGAAGTCTCTATCTCTTTTAAGGGTCTGACTTGGTGTAGTGGGTTAAGGCATACTAGTTATGGCAGCTATTGGAAGATAGTTGTGCTTTCTGGGTTCGAGTCCCACTGGTGGGTGTTGTCTAAAGATTGTTAATCTTCTCTTGTGGTTCATGCAAGTATGTGCTTATAGCATAGACACGAGTTCTCCCACATTGACAGTGGCTTGATGAAAAATGCTTGAGTGACCCCTCACTAATCTGGCGCCCTTGGGAGGTGGAGATATTTGAGGTAAATACTTCGAAGTCTCTATCTCTTTTAAGGGTCTGACTTGGTGTAGTGGGTTAAGGCATACTAGTTATGGCAGCTATTGGAAGATAGTTGTGCTTTCTGGGTTCGAGTCCCACTGGTGGGTGTTGTCTAAAGATTATATATATATATATATATATATATATATATATATATATATATATATATATATATTATATATATATATATATGTCGTACCTAGTAGCCAGAACTCACTTTTTGGCCTACTATGCAAGGCTCGATTTGCCTAATAAGCCAAATTTCCTGAATTAATATATTTTCTCTAAGTTTTTTCTTATGAAATGATAAAGCTACCGATTTCATTACGTACGAGGTCAATTTTTTTATTGGAGTTAAAATTAACGTAGATATATGACCGAACCTAACCAACCCTACCTAACCTAACCTAACCTATCTTTATTGTTAGGTTAGGTTAGGTAGCCGAAAAAGTTAGATTAGGTTAGGTTAGGTAGGTTAGGTAGTCGAAAAACAATTAATTCATGAAAACTTGGCCTATTAGGCAAATCGGGCCTTGCATAGTAGGCTGAGAAGTGCGTTCTGGCTACTAGGTACGACATATATATATATATATATATAATATATATATATATATATATATTATATATATATATATAAATTGCTTTGAAATTTTTACACAACGTTCCATTCGCCTCTGAGCAGGTTTTTATATATCTACTATAGGCGCATATATACTGTAGGCGCATCTTTTATATATCTACTATATACATGCCTCTCCTGTGACAGTAAAAAACACGTCGTTTTTTTTTTTAAACAGAGCCATCTGTTGGACGTAAGAGCAACACAATCTGTAATCTCTGAAAGTTCTCCACCGATTGCTTTGAAATTTTGACACAACGTTGCATTCGA
>WNGS01017004.1:78134-101763 GCA_020271785.1 Procambarus virginalis | reverse complement strand
ACTGGTGACACTGTCACACTACAGCTGTGACACTGTCATACTACAGCTGGTGACACTGTCATACAACAGCTGGTGACACTGTCACACTACAGCTGGTGACACTGTCATACTACAGCTGGTGACACTGTCATACTACAGCTGTGACACTGTCATACTACAGCTGGTGACACTGTCATACTACAGCTGGTGACACTGTCATACACAGCTGGTGACACTGTCATACTACAGCTGGTGACACTGTCATACTACAGCTGGTGACACTGTCATACTACAGCTGTGACACTGTCATACAACAGCTGGTGACACTGTCACACTACAGCTGGTGACACTGTCATACTACCTGGTGACACTGTCATACTACAGCTGGTGACACTGTCACACTACAGCTGGTGACACTGTCATACTACAGCTGGTGACACTGTCATACTACAGCTGGTGACACTGTCATACTACAGCTGGTGACACGTCATACAACAGCTGGTGACACTGTCATACTACAGCTGGTGACACTGTCACACAACAGCTGGTGACACTGTCATACTACAGCTGGTGACACTGTCATACTACAGCTGGTGACACTGTCATACTACAGCTGGTGACACTGTCATACTACAGCTGATGACACTGTCATACTACAGCTGGTGACCTGACATACTACAGCTGATGACACTGTCATACTACAGCTGGTGACACTGTCATACTACAGCTGATGACACTGTCATACTACAGCTGGTGACACTGACATACTACAGCTGATGACTGTCATACTACAGCTGGTGAACTTGATGAACATAAAACAACAAAACAATAAACATTTGTAATTTAGTTTCTCACGAATAATTATACACCAAGTATGATCACCCCCCCCCCCCTTCCCTCCCATAACTGTGTGGCACCCTAGCTGTCCCTCAGTCTTGGCCCACGGTGGTCCACGGTGGCCCAGAGTGGCCCACGGTGGCCACACGGTGGCCACGGTGGCCGAGGGTGCTAACCCCTAATACTGACCCCTGGTGCTAACGCCTAGTGCTGACCCCTGGTGCTACCCCTAATGCTGACCCTGGTGCTAACCCCTAATGCTGACCCCTGGTGTTGCTCCCACAGGTGACGTGGATGCACCTGAACCGGGTGATGCTGCTGACCATAGACGAGACGACCATCACGCTCATCCCCAGGTTCCGGGTGACGAGGAGGACCCCACCACCTGGACCCTGCACATCCTCCAGGTGGAGCCAGACGACACGGCTACTACGTCTGCCAGGTCAACATGGAGCCCGCCATCAACCAGGTCGGCTACGTCCAGGTCGTCGGTAAGTCTCTCCATCTCTCCTCTCTGCTCACCGGGTTGAACTCTGGCTCTTTGGTCCCGCCTCTCAACTGTCAATCAACTGATATACAGATTCCTGAGCCTGCTGGGCTCTGTCATATCTACATTTGAAACTGTGTATAGAGTCAGCCTCCACCACATCACTGCCTAATGCATGTATTTGTTAACTACTCTGACACTGAAAAAGTTCTTTCTAACGTCTCTGTGGTTAAGTCCAGGATTCATCTACTTTAATCATGTAGGTTTTTTAAACATTTAATAAACTGTTTACGAGTTTACAAACGTCATAACCCAGGGTATTGTTGTTATAAACATCCTCGGAGTTCATAAACTGTTTAATAAAGGAAAAAAAAGCTTCTATGGTGAGGAAAGATGTAGAGGTTTCGTCAGTGGTTTGTTTTTTGAACCCCGGCCGAGTTCCCTCGGCGGCTCAACGCTGCTTGTGTCCACTCACAGGAGGCCTGACAGCTGAGTGGACTTCGGATTCGTAGTCCTGAGGTTCCGGGTTCGAACCTCGCTGGAAGCGGAGACAAATGGGCAAAATGTTTCTCTCACCTTCATGCCCAAAAAGGAGGCGTTGCCAGAAAGCCTTTGACACAGTACCACACAAGAGGCTAGTGAAAAAGCTGGAGATGCAGGCTGGAGTGAAAGGGAAGGTACTCCATTGGATACAGGAGTACCTAAGCAACAGGAGACAACGAGTCACTGTGAGGGGGTGAGGTCTCAGACTGGCGAGACGTCACAAGTGGAGTCCCGCAGGGGTCGGTCCTTCGACCTATACTGTTTCTGATATACGTAAATGATCTCCCAGAGGGTATAGACTCGTTTCTATCAATGTTTGCTGATGATGCAAAAATTATGAGGAGGATTGAAACAGGATGATAGTATGAGGCTACAAGATGACCTAGACAGACTGAATGAATGGCCCAACAGATGGCTGCTAAAGTTCAACCCAAGTAAATGCAAAGTAATGAAACTAGCCGGCGGAAACAGGAGGCCAGACACAGGATACAGAATAGGAGATGAAGTACTTAATGAAACGGACAGAGAGAAAGATCTAGGAGTTGATATCACACCAAAACCTGTCTCCTGGAGCCCACATAAAAAGAATTACGTCTGCAGCATATGCGAGGCTGGCTAACATCAGAACAGCCTTTAAGAACCTGTGTAAAGAATCATTCAGAATCTTGTATATGTCAGACATATGTCAGACCAATCCTGGAGTATGCGGCCCCAGCATGGAGCCCGTACCTTGTCAAGCACAAGACAAAGCTGGAAAAAGTTCAGAGGTATGCCACTAGACTAGTCCCAGATCAAAGGACCATGAGTTACGAGGAAAGGCTGCGAGAGATGCACCTTACGATACTGGAAGACAGAAGAGTAAGGGGAGACATGATCACTACCTACAAAATACTCAGGGGTATTGACAGGGTAGACAAAGATAAACTATTCAACACTGGTGGTACGCGAACAAGGGGACACAGGTGGAAACTGAGTGCCCACATGAGCCACAGGGCCGTTAGAAAGAACTTTATCAGTGTCAGAGTAGTTAACGGATGGAATGCATTAGGCAGTGATGTGGTGGAGGCTGACTCCATACACAGTTTCAAATGTAGATATGATAGAGCCCAGTAGGCTCAGGAACCTGTACACCAGTTGATTGACAGTTGAGAGGCGGGACCAAAGAGACGCCCGCAAGCACAACTAGGTGAGTACATTACATGCAACACACGTTGCATGTAATGTACGTTGGACCAAAGAGCCAAAGCTCAACCCTCGCAAGCACAATTAGGTGAGTACACGTACAAGTGTACACACTACATGGTACACACGTACAAGTGTACACACACAACATGGTACACACGTACAAGTGTACACACACAACATGGTACACACGTACAAATGTACACACACAACATGGTACACACGTACATGTGTACACACACATTACATGCAACACCAAAATAGTACATATAAAGTAACGCAACATTGCAAATCTCCGCTACAGCACAAGGGAATATTCGCCAATAAAACCACAGTAACCACAAGGGACCCCAACGCTGGCAGCTGGGCACCTACACCGGGAACTGGGCGCCACACGCGGTATAAAGAGAAATTGAATTGAAATTGAAATAAGTTTATTGAGGTAAAATACACACAAAGGGATGAGGTAGCTCAAGCTATTCTCACCCCGTTCACTACAACGTGTTAATACATACATATACACACACATCATAAACAATAAACATATTACCGAACATTCTGAGAGATAAACATATACATTTCCTTATAAAGAGAATACTGAAGTAGTTGTTGTCATCCTGTAGTCTCAGGAGACTATGGAGTCGCGCTCTGGCTGTAAAGTAAATTTTATTTAGGAAAGTACATACACAGTTGATTTACAAACATAATGTTGGACTTATAGAGGTAGTATATACAATACCTAAAGCCACTAGTAAGCATAGCGTTTCGGGCAAGATGGTTGTCGAGGCTGGAGAATACAGAACACTGCACCTCGACACTGCGCACCACTGATGCCATATAAGGGGGTATACACTGATACCCCAAACATAAGCCTGGGGGGGGGGAGGGCTGACAGCTGAGTGGACAGCGCTTCGGATTCGTAGTCTTGAGGTTCCGAGTTCGATCCTCGGTGGAGGTGGAAACAAATAGGCAAAGTTTCTTTCACTCCTGATGCCCCTGTTACCTAGCAGTAAATAGGTACCAGGGACTTAGACAGCTGCTACGGGCTGCTGGGTGTGTGTGTGTTAAAAAAAAAATTAGTTGATTGACAGTTGAGAGGCGGGCCGAAAGAGCCAGAGCTCAACCTCTGCAGGCAGGTGAATACAAGGTACCTACGTAATCTTACGACCATGGCGTGTCCTCACACACCCAGGCCGGCAGCCGGCCCCTGCAGCCTTTCCAAGCGGCAATTTCAACGCGTCATCATCCGCGCCATGCTGCCCCCTCGTCCCGCCTCGCCCCGCCCCGCCCAGCCCGCCCCCCGCCCCGCAACCGCCCACTCCACCCCGCCCCGCCCCGCCCCGCCCGCCCCCGCCCCCCATGTTTGTTTCCAGTTTATTATATTCGTTAATGCTGTAGACAGTTATATATTTGTTCAACCCTGTGGCGAGTCAGAGCTCCGTTAATACAACAAAATTTTTGAAGAAAACTTTTTCTGCTTTTGACTCGTGTTATTGTGAGTGCCATCGTGTTATTGTGAGTGCCACCGTGTTATTGTGAGTGCCATCGTGTTATTGTGAGTGCCATCGTGTTATTGTGAGTGCCATCGTGTTATTGTGAGTGCCACCGTGTTATTGTGAGTGTCTCTGTGTTATTGTGAGTGTCACCGTGTTATTGTGAGTGTCTCCGTGTTATTGTGAGTGTCACCGTGTTCTTGTGAGTGTCTCCGTGTTATTGTGAGTGTCTCCGTGTTATTGTGAGTGTCACCGTGTTCTTGTGAGTGTCTCCGTGTTATTGTGAGTGTCTCTGTGTTATTGTGAGTGTCTCTGTGTTATTGTGAGTGTCACCGTGTTATTGTGAGTGTCTCTGTGTTATTGTGAGTGTCTCTGTGTTATTGTGAGTGTCACCGTGTTATTGTGAGTGTCTCCGTGTTATTGTGAGTGTCTCTGTGTTATTGTGAGTGTCACCGTGTTATTGTGAGTGTCTCCGTGTTATTGTGAGTGTCTCTGTGTTATTGTGAGTGTCACCGTGTTATTGTGAGTGTCTCCGTGTTATTGTGAGTGTCTCTGTGTTATTGTGAGTGTCACCGTGTTATTGTGAGTGTCTCTGTGTTATTGTGAGTGTCACCGTGTTATTGTGAGTGTCACCGTGTTATTGTGAGTGTCTCTGTGTTATTGTGAGTGTCACCGTGTTATTGTGAGTGTCTCCGTGTTATTGTGAGTGTCACCGTGTTATTGTGAGTGTCACCGTGTTATTGTGGGTGTCTCCGTGTTATTGTGAGTGTCTCTGTGTTATTGTGAGTGTCTCCGTGTTATTGTGAGTGTCTCTGTGTTATTGTGAGTGTCACCGTGTTATTGTGAGTGTCACCGTGTTATTGTGAGTGTCTCCGTGTTATTGTGGGTGTCTCCGTGTTATTGTGAGTGTCTCTGTGTTATTGTGAGTGTCACCGTGTTATTGTGAGTGTCTCTGTGTTATTGTGAGTGTCACCGTGTTATTGTGAGTGTCACCGTGTTATTGTGAGTGTCACCGTGTTATTGTGAGTGTCACCGTGTTATTGTGGGTGTCTCCGTGCTCTTGTGAGTGTCTCCGTGTTATTGTGAGTGTCTCCGTGTTCTTGTGAGTGTCACCGTGTTATTGTGAGTGTCACCGTGTTATTGTGGGTGTCTCCGTGCTCTTGTGAGTGTCTCCGTGTTATTATGAGTGTCTCCGTGTTCTTGTGAGTGTCTCCGTGTTATTGTGTCTCCGTGTTATTGTGTCTCCGTGTTCTTGTATATGTCCGTGTACTTATGAATGATTCCGTGTCGTTTCAGTGCCGCCGCAGTTCGTGGACGAGGAGAGCAGCGTGTCGCACGTGTCCGTGCAGGAGAGCCACGACGTGCGTCTGGTGTGCCGTGCCCGGGGCGTGCCCAACCCCAACATCCGCTGGACCAGGGAGGACGCCCACCCCTTCACCGCCGCCCGTGGCAGTCAAGGTGAGGCCCTCCTAACCCCTCACTCATCCTCATGACTCATTCTCCACGCCTCGTACATCCTCATCTGCCTTCGTCTAACTCACGGCGACACTCATACTCATCTGACCTGGCGTCCTCACCTTTGTCTGGTATGTCCTCATTTTGTCCTCACCTGTAGGAGACAGGTGAGAGCATGAGAAGTGCCTCACTTCTCACGCTCTTTCTGACTTAAGGTTGTGAGGGGCGTGAGGTTATGGTGAGTCTTGAGGCCCTCACCGGCTGCTGGAGACCCTCTACACCAGCAACTATCGGTCGAACGTACAAAAATGGACTGTTGCTCCCGGCGGACCGGCGGCTGAGCGGACAGAACACTGGACGCGTGATCCTGTGGTCCCGGGTTCGATCCCGGGCGTCGGAGAGAAACAGTGGGTAGAGTTTCTTTCACCCTGATGCCCCTGTTACCTAGCAGTAAATAGGTACCTGGGTGTTAGTCAGCTGTCACGAGCTGCTTGCTGGGGGTGGAGGCCTGGTCGAGGACCGGGCCGCGGGGACACTAAAGCCCCGAAATCATCTCAAGATAACCCCAAGACAGTTCCCATTTTGTTCTATTGGGCCTGAGGAAGAAAGCAACAAGCAAACCCCATCTTACCTATAAGCCTAGTATAGTACACACATGTACTGTTTATCACTAGAATAGCCTGATTAGGCCTAGCAGAGGATAGTTTAGGCTACTGAATTACTGTTTACAGTGTTGGCGTAATTGGAGTATTCCAACAGCTCAAAGCGGGAGTTTTGGGGAGGTTACAACCGTCCGTTTCTGTACGATCGAGCAGTTGTTGCCATAGGTAATGTTATTTTTGGGTTCTCTGGACAGGAGTGGTTGAGAAACTATCGCTGCGAGTGTCGGGATACGTCATCCACTTAGTGTCTACTTAAGAGGATCACTTACGTGTTCACTTACGAGATCCACTTATGTGTTCACTTACGTTTCCACTTACGTGTTCACTTACGTGTTTACTTACGAGGTCCACTTACGTGTTCACTTACGTGTCCACTTACGTGTCCACTTACGTGTTCACTTACGAGGTCCACTTACGAGGTCCACTTACGAGGCCCACTTACATGTCCTCTTACGAGATCTTCCCCATTTCTATTGCTCATGGCGGCTTAGTCTGTATTTATTATACAATTTTATTATATAAAGGCGTTGCCTTTCCATTGAAGACTTTCGGCGCCGTAGAGAGGGAGGACCTGCTGCATGGGTAACAACTTCTCATCAGTATCAACCTACCCTGGCTTTACGCCCTGGAGAGGCCACTCCAGACCAACAAGCAGAGCCCAACTCCATAGTCTCCTGAGACTTATGGATGTCTACTACTTCATACATTTACAAGAACAGACTTTCCTGCAAGTCTGTAAAGTCAATGGATCTAAAAGAATTACAAAAAATAAATGATAGAAATACGGAGAGAAATCACATTTTCGTAATATATCAAGGAAAAAATTTACAAGAGCTGTAATAAGGATTCGAACCTATGCGCCGGGTGTTCCAGCGTTCAGCTTCACTGGAAGCCTCGGGAATCCCCGAGGCGCAGTAGCACTCCAGGTTACAATACTTTTGACCATGTTGTGGCGTAGTCGTCAAGACCATGCATCTGGGAATACCCAGAACATAGGTTCGAATCCACATTACGGCACCTGTGGATTTCTCACAAATTATAGAAAGTAAATTATATTCTAAACAGGACAATATCGTTGCCAACAAACACGTGAATATTTTTAGGAATCATTTAAATTAAACTTAAATCCCTAATACACCGTAAACACATCAGTCACAATATTGGGAGTTACGAGTCCAATATCAAATCATTTTCCTACCATATAAAGACGAGAGATACGATGGTTATCACATGATAACATATATGATAACATGATGTTATCATATGATAACATATATGATAACATCATGTTATCATATGATAACATAAAGTTATCATATGATAACATAATGTTATCATATGATAACATCATGTTAGCATATGATAACATCATGTTATCATATGATAACATATATGATAACATCATATATCATCATATGATAACATCATGTTATCATATGATAACATATATGATAACATCATATATTATCATATGATAACATCGTACAGACAACACCCCCGGGACGCTTTTCTTGCGTCCAGTTAGCTTTTTTTTACATTAACTCATTATTCACTGATGCATTACCGCTGCGCCACACTTTTATAACACTTGCAGACGAAACCATTTAGGCATGTTAACGCCATGATGCAGTGGGAGGATGCGCGCGCAGCACCTTGCGATCAGTCACGTTAAGCTGCCCTGGGGGTGGGCCAGCAACTGGAGGGGGGGGAGGTCTGCGCTGCCCGCTCCAGTACAGATGCGTATGGGGTCCGTAGCGCAGTGGTCTACATCCTTTGGGGTTTAAATTCCGCGACAGGTCTGACACGCTTAGGGGGTTACGATTTCTTTCCCTGATACCTCTATTCACCCAGTGGGAAAATAAAGGAGGTAGTCAGGAGTTAGTGGGGGGGGGGAGGTGAAGTAGTTGGTATATGGTCGGAGGGTCCTGCTGATAGTTGACCATGATAACACCACCACACACCACTACCACTGATAGCTGACCATGATAACACCACCACACACCACTACCACTGATAGCTGACCATGATAACACCACCACACACCACTACCACTGATAGCTGACCATGATAACACCACCACTACCACTGATAGCTGACCATGATAACACCACCACACACCACTACCACTGATAGCTGACCATGATAACACCACCACACACCACTACCACTGATAGCTGACCATGATAACACCACCACACACCACTACCACTGATAGCTGACCATGATAACACCACCACACACCACTACCACTGATAGCTGACCATGATAACACCACCACACACCACTACCACTGATAGCTGACCATGATAACACCACCACACACCACTACCACTGATAGCTGACCATGATAACACCACCACACACCACTACCACTGATAGCTGACCATGATAACACCACCACACACCACTACCACTGATAGTTGACCATGATAACACCACCACTACCCGTGATAGTAGACCATGATAGCACCACCACTACCCCCTGATAGTAGACCATGATAGCACCACCACTACCCCCTGATAGTAGACCATGATAGCACCACCACTACCCCCTGATAGTAGACCATGATAGCACCACCACTACCACTGATAGTTAACCATGATACCACCACCAGACTGCTCCTATTAGCCTCGCACTTTCCAATTCTTTCAATTAGATGCCCAATAAGAAAATTAATTATCAATCACCAGGCTGGAGCCCCATTCCCGGAGGCATTACAGAGCCAGTTTGGGAGCGGTTTATGACTTCTGGGGCTTCAAGTTCTCATTATATTGACCAAATTAATTCATAACATTATTCGACCTGAATCGTTGTTTGAGATTACCATCGTCACCAAGTTTTTCTGGCACTACAGTACCATGTGTGTAGGGGGTGTCCTGATGCCTCTGTGCTTCAGTATGTAGGGGGTGTCCTGATGCCTCTGTGCTTCAGTATGTAGGGAGTGTCCTGTTGCCTCTGTGCTTCAGTATGTAGGGGGTGTCCTGTTGCCTCTGTGCTTCAGTATGTAGGGAGTGTCCTGTTGCCTCTGTGCTTCAGTATGTAGGGGTGTCCTGTTGCCTCTGTGCTTCAGTATGTAGGGAGTGTCCTGTTGCCTCTGTGCTTCAGTATGTAGGGGGTGTCCTGTTGCCTCTGTGCTTCAGTATGTAGGGGGTGTCCTGTTGCCTCTGTGCTTCAGTATGTAGGGAGTGTCCTGTTGCCTCTGTGCTTCAGTATGTAGGGGGGTGTCCTGTTGCCTCTGTGCTTCAGTATGTAGGGGGGTGTCCTGTTGCCTCTGTGCTTCAGTATGTAGGGGGGTGTCCTGTTGCCTCTGTGCTTCAGTATGTAGGGGGGTGTCCTGTTGCCTCTTTGTGCTTCAGTATGTAGGGGGTGTCCTGTTGCCTCTTAGTGCTTCAGTATGTAGGGGGGTGTCCTGTTGCCTCTGTGCTTCAGTATGTAGGGGGGTGTCCTGTTGCCTCTGTGCTTCAGTATGTAGAGGGGGTGTCCTGTTGCCTCTGTGCTTCAGTATGTAGGGGGGTGTCCTGTTGCCTGTTTGTGCTTCAGTATGTAGAGTGTGTCCTGTTGCCTCTTTGTGCTTCAGTATGTAGGGGGGTGTCCTGTTGCCTCTGTGCTTCAGTATGTAGGGGGGTGTCCTGTTGCCTCTGTGCTTCAGTATGTAGAGGGGGGTGTCCTGTTGCCTCTGTGCTTCAGTATGTAGGGGGGTGTCCTGTTGCCTCTGTGCTTCAGTATGTAGGGGGGTGTCCTGTTGCCTCTGTGCTTCAGTATGTAGAGGGGGGTGTCCTGTTGCCTCTGTGCTTCAGTATGTAGGGGGGTGTCCTGTTGCCTCTGTGCTTCAGTATGTAGAGGGGGTGTCCTGTTGCCTCTGTGCTTCAGTATGTAGGGGTGTCCTGTTGCCTCTGTGCTTCAGTATGTAGGGGGGTGTCCTGTTGCCTGTTTGTGCTTCAGTATGTAGGGGGTGTCCTGTTGCCTCTTTGTGCTTCAGTATGTAGGGGGTGTCCTGTTGCCTCTTTGTGCTTCAGTATGTAGAGTGTGTCCTGTTGCCTCTTTGTGCTTCAGTATGTAGAGTGTGTCCTGTTGCCTCTTTGTGCTTCAGTATGTAGGGGGTGTCCTGTTGCCTCTTTGTGCTTCAGTATGTAGAGTGTGTTCTGTTGCCTCTTTGTGCTTCAGTATGTAGAGTGTGTCCTGTTGCCTCTTTGTGCTTCAGTATGTAGAGTGTGTTCTGTAGTGCTACAGTTCCATATATGTAACGAGTGTTTTGTAACCTTGAAGCACTACAATGCTATCCGGTTATTATGTCCAGTAATCCGGCGATATATCTCATATTTTTCATTAATCTGTCAATTATTTTTTAAACTAATTACTCTAAAGGTAAGCAAATCCGTATTAAATTCCAATTATATTATCCTGCAATAAAATAAGCATCAAAGAACTTTAAAAATGCACATGGAATAATTATTGAAATAATGTGATTGCTTCAGGATTAAAAATTAAATTCATAGTTTTTTAGTGGCGTCAAAAGTTAAGGGATTAGTAATATTCAAAATTAAATTGAGCAATATGGGAACACACATGACAGCCGTTGTACCATCCCAGGAAGGGTTATTGAGGCCTATTAACCATGGAAGATCAGTGACAGCCTATCAGCCGCGAGAAGCCAGTATGGCTATATAGCACTGAGGAATAGACTTGAGTACGGTGGGATGGACGCTGTCTAGCCACTTGCACCATCTGAGACCGAACGCCGACCTGACAAGAGGCGAAGAGGGCGTTGCTTTACCTGGCGCAGTGACTCCACTAAATTTGTGTCAGAAATATTGACAAATATTCTACCCAACAATTATTATGTTTCGTTATCCTTCGGCAGATGTGTCAGAGGTGTTCCCGTGGTACAAGTCAGATGTTACACAGTGGGAGGATGTGAGAGGACCCCACACACCTGTATGACAGGTGTGTGGGTACCATGTTGTATTGGGTTGGAGTACCAGGACACTATTATTGTTGCCACTGCACTTTCTGCTTCCTCTTGGTCACCAAGAAACACTTTTAGACGCCATCAACTGCATCAATAACATGTTACTGATGCAGATGATGGCGTGGTATACCACAAGGTACTCGCTGCTGGCATATATACACTCAAGAGATTACTCGTACACATGAATTGTATTTATTACCAGGGGCGGTTATACTGTCAAACTAACGAAGCTTAAGCCTTAGGGGCCCCTAATCCCGCAGGGGGCCCCTAATCCCAGAGGGACCCTACTCACAGAGTCGCCCCAGAAGCGACTGTACTCCAAAGTGCTTTAAAATGTTGCGTCTACATCTCAGATTTAAGGAAAATCAGAGACATAGTGGTTAAATTAAGAAACAATTGTTGTGATCTGTGGTAGAACGAGGCCATTCAAGCTAACAGTGGTTGGCCAGGTTTGGTTTTTGGTTGCGATGGGGGCCCCATTAATTGTCGAGCCACCTTTGTTGAGGACTAAATTACCAGTACTAGTGTGTCAGTAAATGGTCTTGATAACCTAGGAGAGGTTGAAAGGTCTTACGTCCAACACCATATATTACGTCCAACACCATATATTACGTCCAACACCATATATTACGTCCAACACCATATATTACGTCCAACACCATATATTACGTCCAACACCATATATTACGTCCAACACCATATATTACGTCCAACACCATATATTACGTCCAATATAAATATTACGTCCAACACCAAATATTATGTCCAACATAAATATTACGTCCAACATCAAATATTATGTCCAACATAAATATTACGTCCAACACCAAATATTATGTCCAACATAAATATTACGTCCAACATCAAATATTCAATATTCACACTGTCCAATACATGTATGGAACGACTATAGTTTAAAAATATAATGGGTCCTACATCTTAGGTCTATATTGAGCGGAAGTGGACACATCTCTGGTTCTAATTGTAGACTCTCATCCCGCCACACATCTCGCAGCTGGTGTCTTTTATCTTCTAATCTATGGCGCAGTGACACTATTCTCTATCAAAAGTTAATTAGAATAGTAAGTGCTCTGAGTATTGCGAATTTTCTTTAATCAATATTAATTAACAGAGAATGTCGACCATCTTAGAGAGCATAAATAATCTATATTATTAGCCTAAAACGGAGAAAACAACAAAATATTTTATCCTGACTTACGAATCCACCAATGCCTAAAATTAAAGTTTCTAATTACCAAGTCAAACACATCATAAGTTATCAAGCGCGGATAATTTTCCTTGCTCTATGTTTGTGTTATTTTTTTGGGGTAACAAAATAATTTTGAAAGTCGTTACAGCTTCAAACGTATCCATCAGCCCACCTGACCATGACTAGGACACTCTAAATTACATATATTCAAATATACGCAAATTGGTTTGAATATTCTCTCTTTAATTACTTGTGCTAAATGACAGTATTAAAGATGGATAGTCGAGAGCACGAGCACTGGAGCCCAGATTATTATGGAGCCCAGACTATTGGCGAGCCCAGATTATTGTGGAGCCCAGATTTTTGTGGAACCCTGATTATTGTGGAGCCCAGATTATTGAAGAGTCCAGATTATTGTAGAGTTCAGATTATTGGGAGCCCAGATTATTGTTGAGCCCAGATTATTGGCGAGCCCAGATTATTGGCGAGCCCAGATTATTGTGGAGCCCAGATTATTGTGGAGCCCAGATTATTGTGGAGCCCAGATTATTGTGGAACCCAGATTATTGAGGAGCCCAGATTATTGTGGAGCCCAGATTATTGTGGAGCCCAGATTATTGTGGGGCCCAGATTATTGTGGGGCCCAGATTATTGTGGAGCCCAAATTATTATGAAGCCCTGATTATTGTGCAGCCCTGACTATTGTGGAGCCCAGATTACTGAGGAGCCCAGAATATTGTGGAGCCCAGATTATTGTGGAGCCCAGATTATTATGGAGCCCAGATTATTCAAGAGCCTAGATTATTGTGGAAACCAGATAATTGTGCAACCCAGATTATTGCGGAGCCCTATTATTATGGAGCCAAAATTATTGTGGATCCCAGAATATTGTGGAGCCCAGATTATTGTAAAGCCTAGATTATTATGGAGCCCAGATTATTGTGGAGCCCAGATTACTGAGGAGCCCAGAATATTGTGGAGCCCAGATTATTGTAAAGCCCAGATTATTATGGAGCCCAGATTATTGTGGAGCCCAGATTACTGAGGAGCCCAGAATATTGTGGAGCCCAGAATATTGTGGAGCCCAGACTTTTATGGAGCCCAGATTATTCAAGAGCCTAGATTATTGTGGAGCCCAGATTATTGTGGAGCCCAGATTATTGTGGAGCCCAAATTATTTTGGAGCGCAGATTATTAAGGAGCCTAGATTATTGTGGAGCCCAGATTATTGTGGAGCCCACATTGTTGACGAGCCCAGTTTATTGATGAGCCCAGATCATTGAGGAGCCCAGATTATTGTAGAACCCAGATTATCGTGCAGCCCAGATCATTGTGGAGCTCAGATTTTTGTGGAGCCCAGATTATTGTTGAGCCCAGATTATTTGGAGTCCAGATTATTGTGGAGCCCAGATTATTGAGGAGCCCAGTTTATTGAGGAGCCCAGATTATTGTGGAGCTCAGAATATTGTTGAGCCCACATTAATGTGGAGCACTGATTATTGTGGAGCCCAGACTATTGTGGAGCCCTGATTATGTTGGAGCCCAGATTATAGTGGAACCAGATTATTGTGGAACCCAGATTATTATGGAGCCCAGATTATTCAAGAGCCTAGATTATTGTGGAGCCCAGATTATTGTGGAGCCCAGATTATTGTGGATCTCAAATTATTTTGGAGCGCAGATTATTACGGAACCTAGATTATTGGGAGCACAGATTATTGACGAGCCCAGATTATTGAGGAGCCCAGATTATTGTGGAGCCCAGATTATTATGGAACTCAGATTTGTGTGGAGCCCAGATTATTGAGGAGCCCAGATTATTTTGGAGCCCAGATTATTGTGGAGCCCAGAATGAGGAACCCAGATTATTGTGGAGCCCAGATTATTGACGAGCCCAGATTATTGTGGAGCCATTAATATTGTGGAGCCCAAATTATTGTGGAGCCCAGATTATTGAGGAACCTTGGTTATTGTGGAACCCAGATTAATGTGGAGCCAAGATTATTGTGGAACTCAGATTAGTGTGGAGCCCATATTATTGAGGAACCCTGATTATTGTGAATCCCAGATTATTGTGGAACCCTGATTATTGAGGAGACCTGATTATTGTGGAACCCAGATTATTGTGAATCCCAGATAATTGTGGAACCCTGATTATTGAGGAGCCCTGATTATTGTGTAACGAAGATTATTGTGGAGCCCAGATTATTGTGGAGCCCAGATTATTGAAGAGCCCTGATTATTGTTGAGCCCAGATTATTGTGGGCCCAGATTATTGTGGAGCCCTAATTATGTTGGAGCCCAGACTATAGTGGAACCCAGATTATTGTGGAGCCCAGATTATCGTGGAGCCCAGATCATTGAAGAGCCTTGATTATTGTTGAGCCCAAATTATTGTGGAGCCCAGATTATTGAAGAGACCTGATTACTGTTGAGCCCAGATTATTGTGGAGTCCAGATTATTGTGGAACCCAGATTATTGTGGAGCCCTGATTATCGTGGAGCCCAGATCATTGAAGAGCCTTGATTATTGTTGAGCCCAGATTATTGTGGAGCCCAGATTTTTGTGGAGCCCAGATTATTGGGGAGCCCTGATTACTGAAGAGCCCTGATTATTGTTGAGCCCAGATTATTGTGAAGCCCAGATTATTGTGAAGCCCAGATTATTAAGAAGCCCCTGATTATTGCGGAGCCCAGATTATTATGGAGCCCTGATTATTGTGGAGCCCAGATTATTGTGGAGCCCAGATTATTGAGGAGCCCAGATTATTGAGGAGCCCAGATTATTGTGGAGCCCTGATTATTGTGGAGCCCAGATTATTGAGGAGCCCAGATTATTGAGGAGCCTAGATTATTGAGGAGCCCAGATTATTGAGGAGCCCAGATTATTGTGGAGCCCTGATTATTGTGGAGCCCAGATTATTGAGGAGTCCAGATTATTGAGGAGCCTAGATTATTGAGGAGCCCAGATTATTGAGGAGCCCAGATTATTGTGGAGCCCTGATTATTGTGGAGCCCAGATTATTGAGGAGCCCTGATTATTGTGGAGCCTAGATTATTGAGGAGCCCAGATTATTGAGGAGCCCAGATTATTGTGGAGCCCTGATTATTGTGGAGCCCAGATTATTGGGGAGCCCAGATTATTGAGGAGCCCAGATTATTGAGGAGCCTAGATTATTGAGGAGCCCAGATTATTGAGGAACCCAGATTATTGTGGATTCCAGATTATTGTGGAGCCCAGATTATTGAGGAACCCAGATTATTGTGGATTTCAGATTATTGTGGAGCCCAGATTATTGAGAATCCCAGAATAATGTGGAGCCATGATTATTGTGGGGCCCTAATTATTTTGGAGCGCAAATTATTGTGAAGCCCTGGTTATTGTGGAGCCCAGATTATTGTGGAGCCCAGATTATTGTGGAGCCCAGATTATTGTGGAGCCCTGGTTATTGTGGAGCCCAGATTATTGTGCAGCCCAGATTATTGTGGAGGCCTGGTTATTGTGGAGCCCAGATTATTGTGGAGCCCAGATTATTGTGGAGCCCAGATTATTCTGGAGCCCAGATTATTGTGGAGCCCATATTATTGAGGAACCCTGAATATTGTGAATCCCAGATTATTGTGGAACCCTGATTATTGAGGAGCCCTGATTATTGTGGAACCCAGATTATTGTAAATCCCAGATAATTGTGGAACCCTGATTATTGAGGAGCCCTGATTATTGTGTAACGAAGATTATTGTGGAGCCCAGATTATTGTGGAGCCCAAATTATTGAAGAGCCCTGATTATTGTTGAGCCCAGATTATTGTGGAGCCCAGATTATTGTGGAACCCAGATTATTGTGGAGCCCTGATTATGTTGGAGCCAAGATTATAGTGGAACCCAGATTATTGTGGAGCCCTGATTATCGTGGAGCCCAGATCATTGAAGAGCCTTGATTATTGTTGAGCCCAGATTATTGTGGAGCCCAGATTATTGTGGAGCCCAGATTATTGGGGTGCCCTGATTACTGAAGAGCCCTGATTATTGTGAAGCCCAGATTATTGTGAAGCCCAGATTATTAAGGAGCCCAGATTATTATGGAGCCCTGATTATTGTGGAGCCCAGATTATTGTGGAGCCCAGATTATTGAGGAGCCCAGATTATTGAGGAGCCCAGATTATTGTGGAGCCCTGATTATTGTGAAGCCCAGATTATTGAGGAGCCCAGATTATTGAGGAGCATAGATTATTGACGAGCCCAGATTATTGAGGAGCCCAGATTATTGTGGAGCCCAGATTATTGTGGATTCCAGATTATTGTGGAACCCAGATTATTGTGGATTCCAGATTATTGTGGAGCCCAGATTATTGAGAATCCCAGAATAATGTGGAGCCATGATTATTGTGGAGCCCTAATTATTTTGGATCGCAAATTATTGTGGAGCCCAGATTATTGTGGAGCCCAGATTATTGTGGAGCCCTGGTTATTGTGGAGCCCAGATTATTGTGCAGCCCAGATTATTGTGGAGCCCTGGTTATTGTGAAGCCCAGATTATTGTGGAGCCCTGGTTATTGTGGAGCCCAGATTATTGTGGAGGCCATATTATTGAGGAACACTGATTATTGTGAATCCCAGATTATTGTGGAACCCTGATTATTGAGGAGCCCTGATTATTGTGCAACCCAGATTATTGTAAATCCCAGATAATTGTGGAACCGTGATTATTGAGGAGCCCTGATTATTGTGTAACGAAGATTATTGTGGAGCCCAGATTATTGTGGAACCCAGATTATTGAAGAGCCCTGATTATTGTTGAGCCCAGATTATTGTGGAGCCCAGATTATTGTGGAACCCAGATTATTGTGGAGCCCTGATTATGTTGGAGCCCAGATTATAGTGGAACCCAGATTATTGTGGAGCCCAGATCATTGAAGAGCCTTGATTATTGTTGAGCCCAGATTATTGTGGAGCCCAGATTATTGAAGATCCCTGATTACTGTTGAGCCCAGATTATTGTGGAGCCCAGATTATTGTGGAACCCAGATTATTGTGGAGCCCTGATTATGTTGGAGCCCAGATTATAGTGGAACCCAGATTATTGTGGAGCCCGGATTATCGTGGAGCCCAGATCATTGACGAGCCTTGATTATTGTTGAGCCCAGATTATTGTGAAGCCCAGATTATTGTGAAGCCCAGATTATTAAGGAGCCCAGATTATTATGGAGCCCTGATTATTGTGGAGCCCAGATTATTGAGGAGCCCAGATTATTGTGAAGCCCAGATTATTAAGGAGCCCAGATTATTATGGAGCCCTGATTATTGTGGAACCCAGATTATTGTGGAGCCCAGATTATTGAGGATCCCAGATTATTGAGGAGCCCAGATTATTGTGGAGCCCTGATTATTGTGCAGCCCAGATTATTGAGGAGCCCAGATTATTGAGGAACCTAGATTATTGTGGAGCCCAGATTATTGAGGAGCCCAGATTATTGTGGAGCCCTGATTATTGTGGAGCCCAGATTATTGAGGAGCCCAGATTATTGAGGAGCCCTGATTATTGTGGAGCCTACATTATTGAGGAGCCCAGATTATTGAGGAACGCAGATTATTGTGGATTCCAGATTATTGAGGAGCCCAGATTATTGAAGAGCCCAGATTATTGAGGAGCCTAGATTATTGAGGAGCCCAGATTATTGAGGAGCCCAGATTATTGTGGAGCCCTGATTATTGTGGAGCCCAGATTATTGAGGAGCCCAGATTATTGAGGAGCCCAGATTATTGAGGAGCCTAGATTATTGAGGAGCCCAGATTATTGAGGAACCCAGATTATTGTGGATTTCAGATTATTGTGAAGCCCAGATTATTGTGGAGCCCAGATTATTGGGAATCCCAGAATAATGTGGAGCCATGATTATTGTGGAGCCCTAATTATTTTGGAGCGCAAATTATTGTGGAGCCCTGGTTATTGTGGAGCCCAGATTATTGTGGAGCCCAGATTATTGTGGAGCCCAGATTATTGTGGAGCCCTGGTTATTGTGGAACCCAGATTATTGTGCATGCCAGATTATTGTGGAGCCCTGGTTATTGTGGAGCCCAGATTATTGTGGAGCCCTGGTTATTGTGGAGCCCAGATTATTGTGGAGCCCAGATTATTGTGGAGCCCAGATTATTGTAGAGCCCAGATTATTGTGGAACTCAGATTATTTTGGAGCGCAGATTATTGTGGAGCCTAGATTATTGGGGAATCCAGATTATTGAGGAGCCCAGATTATTGAGGAGCCCAGATTATTGAGGAGCCCAGATTTTTGTGGAGCCCAGATTATTGTGGAGCCATGATTATTGTGGAGCCCTAATTATTTTGGAGCCCAAATTATTGTGAAGCCCAGATGATTGTGGAGGCCAGATTATTGTGGAGCCCAGATTATTGACGAGCCCAGATTATTGTGGAACCCAGATTATTGTGGAGCCCAGATTATTGTGGAACCCAGATTATTGTGGAGCCCAGATTATTGAGGAGCCCAGATTATTGAGGAGCCCAGATTATTGTGGATCCCAGATTATTGTGGAGCCCAGATTATTGTGGAACCCAGATTATTGTGGAGCCCAGATTATTGAGGAGACCAGATTATTGAGGAGCCCAGATTATTGAGGAGCCCAGATTATTGTGGAACCCTAACTATTGTGAAGCCCAGATTATTGTGGAACCCTAACTATTGTGGAGGCCAGATTATTGTGGAACCCTAACTATTGTGGAACCCAGATTATTGTGGAGCCCAGATTATTGAGGAACCCAGATTATTGAAGAGCCCAGATTATTGTGGAACTAAGATTAGTGTGGAGCCCAGATTATTGTCGAACCCAGATTTTTGTGGAGCCCTGATTATTGTTGAGCCCATATTATTGTGGAGCCCAGATTATTGTTGAGCCCAGGTTATTGAAGAGCCCTGATTATTGTGGAACTCAGATTAGTGTGGAGCCCAGATTATTGTCGAACCCAGATTATTGTGGAGCCCAGATTATTGTCGAACCCAGATTATTGTGGAGCCCAGATTATTGTCGAACCCAGATTATTGTGGAGCCCAGATTATTGTTGAGCCCAGATTATTGTGGAGCCCAGATTATTGTCGAACCCAGATTATTGTGGAGCCCAGATTATTGTTGAGCCCAGATTATTGTGGTGCCCTGATTATTGTTGAGCCCTGATTATTGTTGAGCCCTGATTATTGTTGAGCCCTGATTATTGTTGAGCCCAGATTATTGTGGTGCCCAGATTATTGTGGTGCCCTGATTATTGTTGAGCCCTGATTATTGTTGAGCCCAGGTTATTGAAGAGCCCTGATTATTGTCGAACCCAGATTATTGTGGAGCCCAGATTATTGGCGAACCCAGATTATTGTGGAGCCCAGATTATTGTTGAGCCGTGATTATTGTGGAGCCCAGATTATTGTGGAGCCCAGGTTATTGTGGAGCCCAGATTATTGAAGAGCCCTGATTATTGTTGAGCCCTGATTATTGTGGAGCCCAGATTATTGAAGAGCCCTGATTATTGTTGAGCCCTGATTATTGTGGAGCCCAGATTATTGAGGAGCCCTGATTATTGTGGAGCCCTGATTATTGTTGAGCCCTGATTATTGTTGAGCCCAGATTATTGTTGAGCCCAGATTATTGAGGAGCCCAGATTATTGAGGAGCCCAGATTATTGAGGAGCCCAGATTATTGTGGAGCCCAGATTATTGTGGAGCCCAGATTATTGTGGAACCCAGATTATTGTGGAACCCAGATTATTGTGGAGCCCAGATTATTGAGAAGCACAGATTATTGAGGAGCCCAGATTATTGAGAAGCACAGATTATTGAGAAGCACAGATTATTGAGGAGCCCAGATTATTAAGGAGCCCAGATTATTGAGGAGCCCAGATTATTGAGGAGCCCAGATTATTGTGGAGCCCAGTTTATTGTGGAGCCCAGATTATTGAGGAGCCCAGATTATTGTAGAGCCCAGATTATTGTGGAGCCCAGAATATTGTGGATCCCAGATTATTGTGGATCCCAGATTATTGTGGAGCCCAGATTATTGTGGAACCCAGATTATTGTGGAGCCCAGATTATTGAGAAGCACAGATTATTGTGGAGCCCAGATTATTGTCACATGTGTCACATGTGGCGTCCCATGTTAGTCACATGTGGCGTCTCATGTTAGTCACATGTGGCGTCTCATGTTAGTCACATGTGGCGTCTCATGTTAGTCACATGTGGCGTCCCATGTTAGTCACATGTGGCGTCTCATGTTAGTCACATGTGGCGTCTCATGTTAGTCACATATTGCGTCTCATGTGGCATCCCATGTTACTCACATGTGGCGTCTCATGTTAGTCACATATTGCGTCTCATGTGGCATCCCATGTTAGTCACATGTGGCGTCTCATGTTAGTCACATGTGGCGTCTCATGTTAGTCACATGTGGCGTCTCATGTTAGTCACATGTGGCGTCTCATGTTACTCACATGTGGCGTCTCATGTTAGTCACATGTGGCGTCTCATGTTAGTCACATATTGCGTCTCATGTGGCATCCCATGTTAGTCACATGTGGCGTCTCATGATAGTCACATGTGGCGTCTCATGTTAGTCACATGTGGCGTCTCATGTTAGTCACATGTGGCGTCTCATGTTAGTCACATGTGGCGACTCAGGCTCGGACTTCAAGAGCAAGAGATGGCAGTTCAACCACCCACACAACGGATGTTCAGAATAAGGAAAGGTCTGAGAGATATCTAACTGGTACTCAACTGAGACTTTAAACATTCCCTGGATCACATCTAAGATATCTGGAGGTATTTTATCATCTTCATCCTTGTCATGTACGCCATCAGACCTAAATCCCATCAGGTGAACATTACCCATAACACCTAAATCCTATCAGGTGAATATTACCCATCAGACCTTATAAATCCCTCAATACCATCAGACCATTACAAATGCCCTATAGTCTGTGGTGTAATAGAGGCGTGTCCCTGTCCGGTGATTTATCAACACGAAACATTTACTCAGCCGCGTACGAAAGCTGTACTGTGCTGTACACTGTACTGTGTTGTACACTGTACTGTGTTGTACACTGTACTGTGTTGTACACTGTACTGTGCTGTACACTGTACTGTGCTGTACACTGTACTGTGCTGTACACTGTACTGTGCTGTACACTGTACTGTGTCACAGCACAGTACAGTGTTGTACACAGTACAACACAATACACTGTACTGTGCTGTACACTGTACTGTGCTGTACATTGTACTGTGCTGTACACTGTACTGTGTTGTACACTGTACTGTGCTGTACACTGTACTGTGTTGTACACTGTACTGTGCTGTACACTGTACTGTGCTGTACACTGTACTGTGCTGTACACTGTACTGTGTTAAACACTGTACTGTGCTGTACACTGTACTGTGCTGTACACTGTACTGTGCTGTACACTGTACTGTGCTGTACACTGTACTGTGCTGTACACTGTACTGTGCTGTACACTGTACTGTGCTGTACACTGTACTGTGCTGTACACTGTACTGTGCTGTACACTGTACTGTGCTGTACACTGTACTGTGTTGTACACTGTACTGTGCTGTACACGGTACTGTGCTGTACACTGTACTGTGCTGTACACTGTACTGTGTTGTACACTGTACTGTGCTGTACACTGTACTGTGCTGTACACTGTACTGTGCTGAACACTGTACTGTGCTGTACACTGTACTGTGCTGTACACTGTACTGTGCTGTACACTGTACTGTGCTGTACACTGTACTGTGCTGTACACTGTACTGTGCTGTACACTGTACTGTGTTGTACACTGTACTGTGCTGTACACTGTACTGTGCTGTACACTGTACTGTGCTGTACACTGTACTGTGCTGTACACTGTACTGTGCTGTACACTGTACTGTGCTGTACACTGTACTGTGCTGTACACTGTACTGTTCTGTACACTGTACTGTGCTGTACACTGTACTGTGCTGTACACTGTACTGTGCTGTACACTGTACTGGGTGCGCTCTTTTGTGGAACTGTGACGTTGGCTTTTGTGTTTTAGGCTTAATTGAATAAAATGTTCGCCGAGTAAAAAAAAGTAAAAAATATTATATATATATATATTATTAAATATGACCAAAAAAGTAAGATTAATAATTCTAACACGAATTTTCTCGATTTTCCTTATGTTTCTTTTTACTGGTGACGGTAAATGAAAAATCAATTGTCCAAAATTCATTTTTATTTTGACTAGATTTATTTTATAGACTAGAAATAAAAATGAATTTTGGAGAATTGATTTTTCATTTACCGTCACCAGTAAAAAGAAACATAAGGAAAATCGAGAAAATTCGTGTTAGAATTATTAATCTTACTTTTTTGGTCATATTTAATAATATATGTCTACAGGAAAGACTGCTACCAAAATATACTAATATATATATATATATATATATATATATAATGTATATATATAATAGTATATTTTGGTAGCAGTCTTTTATTAAACATATTTAATTGAAAACGACAGAAAGTTTTAGATCTATGATTCTGGCGCGAATCTTCTCGATATTACTTATGATTTTCTTCACTGAAGCAGGAAGATTAAAAATTAACTCCCCAAAGTTCATTTTTACTTATTATTTGGGTCTGACGCCTAGTGACGTGTTCCGTAAGGTGTCGCCTCACATTCTCAAAGACAAATTATTATGTCTTAGCACCTGATTATATCCTCTAATGGTGAGGTGGTATCTGACATGGATGTATGACATACATGGGGCATTAATGGGGTATTATATTAATGGGT
>WNGS01017004.1:42026-61798 GCA_020271785.1 Procambarus virginalis | reverse complement strand
TGCCTTCCTCATATGGTGTTGCTGCCTTCCTCATATGGTGTAGATGCTTTCCTCTATGGTGTAGCTGCCTTCCTCATATGGTGTTGCTGCCTTCCTCATATGGTGTTGCTGCCTTCCTCATATGGTGTAGATGCTTTCCTCTATGGTGTAGCTGCCTTCCTCATATGGCGTAGCTGCCTTCCTCATATGGTGTAGCTGCCTTCCTCATATGGTGTAGATGCCTTCCTCATATGGTGTAGATGCCTTCCTCATATGGCGTAGCTGCCTTCCTCATATGGTGTAGCTGCCTTCCTCATATGGTGTTGCTGCCTTCCTCATATGGTGTTGCTGCCTTCCTCATATGGTGTTGCTGCCTTCCTCATATGGTGTTGCTGCCTTCCTCATATGGCGTAGCTGCCTTCCTCATATGGTGTAGCTGCCTTCCTCATATGGTGTAGATGCCTTCCTCATATGGTGTAGATGCCTTCCTCATATGGTGTAGATGCCTTCCTCATATGGTGTAGATGCCTTCCTCATATGGTGTTGCTGCCTTCCTCATATGGTGTTGCTGCCTTCCTCATATGGTGTTGCTGCCTTCCTCATATGGTGTTGCTGCCTTCCTCATATGGTGTAGATGCCTTCCTCATATGGTGTAGATGCCTTCCTCATATGGTGTAGATGCCTTCCTCATATGGTGTAGATGCCTTCCTCATATGGTGTTGCTGCCTTCCTCATATGGTGTAGCTGCCTTCCTCATATGGTGTAGATGCCTTCCTCATATGGTGTTGCTGCCTTCCTCATATGGTGTAGCTGCCTTCCTCATATGGTGTAGATGCCTTCCTCATATGGTGTAGATGCCTTCCTCTGTGGTGTAGCTGCCTTCCTCATATGGTGTTGCTGCCTTCCTCATATGGTGTTGCTGCCTTCCTCATATGGTGTTGCTGCCTTCCTCATATGGCGTAGCTGCCTTCCTCATATGATGTAGCTGCCTTCTGGTCTCCTCTCTCCCTTTCCCATCCTCATTACCGTACACTTGTTGGGGTTGAACTCTAGCAACCATATGTTTGACCACTCCTGGAGTTTGTCAAGTTCCTCCTGCAACGTTTTGCCGTCCTCATTTGGTTTCACGTTCATCATCACTTTGCATCATCTGCCAACATTGACATGCCTGAGCTCAATCCCGCAGGTAGGTCGTTCACATAAATTATGAACAGCAGTGGTCCCAAGACAGAGCCTTGTGGGACCCCCACTTGTTACATTGCCCCAGCTTGAGACCTCTCTGACTGTGGCTCTTTGCCTTCCGTCCTTCAGGTACTCCCTTACCCAGTCCAGTGTTGTCCCAGTTATCCCAGCCTGCCTCTCCATCTTGTGTTACGGTCTTCCACGGCGGGAATAGTGTTAAATGCCTTTTGACAGTCTATAAAAATAGTCTACCAATCGTTCCGGTTCCTGTCTTGTTTTAGTAACTTTGTCGTAAAACTCAATAAGGTTTTCAGGCACGATTTTAAATTTCTAAATCCATGCTTATTTTTTGCTACAACATCGATCCTCTGCAGACACTCCACCATGCTCGACCTGATTACTTTCTCCAGCACTTTACAAGGAACACTTGACAATGACACTGTTGTGTAGTTTACTTTTCTTTCTATCCCCTGTTTTGAATATTGAGACTTCATTTGCCTTTTTCCAGACGTCTGGGAGACTTCCTGTTTCAAGGGTTTTATTGAATATTTTAAACACCGGGAGACAGAGTGCCTCTGCAGCCTCCATCAGCAGCCACGGGGTGACCAGGTCTGGCACCATTGATTTTGCCCCGTCCAGTTCCCCCAGGAATTTGTTCACCGCTTCCACCGTGACTACAATGACCTCCAGTGTTCCCTCTGGCGACCTTGGTCTCCACGTTGGCTCTCATGTGAAGACCTGAAATGTGCGTGTGTGTGCGTGTGCGCGTGCATGTGTACTCACATATTTGTTCCATGCAGTCCATGCAGGATCGAGCATGGACTCTTGGATCCCGCCTTTCTAGCCATCGGTTGTTTACAGCAATGACTCCTGTCCCAATTTCCCTATCATATCTAGTTTTAAAGTTATGAATAGAGTTTGCTTCCACAACCTGTTCCTTAAGTGCATTCCATTTTTCCACTACTCTCACGCTAAAAGAAAATTTTCTAACATCTCTGTGACTTATCTGAGTTTCCAGCTTCCACCCATGTCCCCTCGTTCTCTTAATATTACGAGTGAACATTTCATCTATTTCCACTTTGTCAATTCCTCTGAGTATTTTATACGTTCCTATCATATCCCCCCCTCTCTCCCTTCTTTTTTCTAGTGTCGTAAGGCTCAGTTCCTTCAGGCGCTCTTCATATCCCATCCCTCGTAACTCTGGGACGAGCCTCGTCGCCAACTTCTGAACCTTTCCCAGTTTCCCTATGTGTTTCTTCAGGTGGGGACTCCATGATGGCGCGGCATACTCTAAGACTGGTCTCACGCAGAAATTCACACACACACACACCACCACACACACACACACACACACACACACACACACACACACACACACACACACACACACACAGGCAGACAAGCCTGTTACAGACAAGAGGCACTGAACTACAGGCCAGTGTCCTTAACTTGTATACCATGCAAGGTGATGGAGAAGATTGTGAGAAAAAACCTAGTAACACATCTGGAGAGAAGAGACTTCGTGACTACCCATCAACATGGGTTCAGGGAGGGTAAATCTTGCCTTACAAGGCTTGATAGAATTCTACGATCAGGTGACAAGAATTAAGCAAGAAAGAGAAGGGTGGGCGGACTGCATTTTTTTGGACTGTCGGAAAGCCTTTGACACAGTACCCCATAAAAGGTTGATGCATAAGCTGGAGAAACAAGCAGGAGTAACAGGTAGGGCGCTCCAGTGGATAAGGGAGTACCTAAGCAATAGGAAGCAGAGAGTTACAGTGAGGGGTGAGACCTCAGACTGGCGTGAAGTCACCAGTGGAGTCCCACAGGGCTCTGTACTTGGACCTATCCTGTTTCTGATATACGTAAATGATCTCCCAGAGGGTATAGACTCATTCCTCTCAATGTTTGCTGACGACGCCAAAATTATGAGAAGGATTAAGACAGAGGAGGACAGCTTGAGACTTCAAGAAGACCTGGACAAGCTGCAGGAATGGTCGAACAAATGGCTGTTAGAGTTTAACCCAAGCAAATGTAATGTAATGAAGATAGGGGTAGGAAGCAGGAGACCAGATACAAGGTATCATTTGGGAGATGAAATACTTCAAGAGTCAGAGAGAGAGAAAGACCTGGGGGTTGATATCACGCCAGACCTGTCCCCTGAAGCTCATATCAAGAGGATAACATCAGCAGCATATGCCAGGTTGGCTAACATAAGAACGGCCTTTAGAAACTTGTGTAAGGAATCTTTCAGAACATTATATACCACATATGTCAGACCAATCCTGGAGTATGCGGCTCCAGCATGGAGTCCCTATCTAGTCAAGCATAAGACTAAACTGGAAAAGGTTCAAAGGTTTGCCACCAGACTAGTACCCGAGCTGAGAGGTATGAGCTACGAGGAGCGACTGCAGGAATTAAACCTCACTTCGTTGGAAGACAGAAGAGTTAGGGGGGACATGATCACCACATTCAAGATTCTCAGGGGAATCGACAGGGTTGATAAAGACAGGCTGTTTAACACAAGGGGCACACGCACTAGGGGACACAGGTGGAAACTGAGTGCCCAAATGAGCCACAGAGATATTAGAAAGAACTTTTTTAGTGTCAGAGTGGTTGACAAATGGAATGCATTAGGAAGCGATGTGGTGGAGGCTGACTCCATACACAGTTTCAAGTGTAGATATGATAGAGCCCAATAGGCTCAGGAAACTGTACAATTGTTGATTGACGGTTGAGAGGCGGGACCAAAGAGCCAGAGCTCAACCCCCGCAAGCACAACTAGGTGAGTACACACACATTCCCAGAGGGTATAGACTCATTCCTCTCAATGTTTGCTGACGACGCCAAGATTATGAGAAGGATTAAGACAGAGGAGGACAGTTTGAGACTTCAAGAAGACCTGGACAATCTGCAGGAATGGTCGAACAAATGGCTGTTAGAGTTTAACCCAAGCAAATGTAATGTAATGAAGATAGGGGTAGGAAGCAGGAGACCAGATACAAGGTATCATTTGGGAGATGAAATACTTCAAGGGTCAGAGAGAGAGAATGACCTGGGGGTTGATATCACGCCAGACCTCTCCCCTGAAGCTCATATCAAGAGGATAACATCAGCAGCATATGCCAGGTTGGCTAACATAAGAACGGCCTTTAGAAACTTGTGTAAGGAATCTTTCAGAACATTATATACCACATATGTCAGACCAATCCTGTAGTATGCGGCTCCAGCATGGAGTCCATATCTAGTCAAGCATAAGACTAAACTGGAAAAGGTTCAAAGGTTTGCCACAAGACTAGTACCCGAGCTGAGAGGTATGAGCTACGAGGAGAGACTGCTGGAATTAAACCTCACTTCTTTGGAAGACAGAAGAGTTAGGGGGGACATGATCACCACATTCAAGATTCTCAGGGGGATCCACAGGGTTGATAAAGACAGGCTGTTTAACACAAGGAGCACACGCACTAGGGGACACAGGTGGAAACTGAGTGCCCAAATGAGCCACAGAGATATTAGAAAGAACTTTTTAGTGTCAGAGTGGTTGACAAATGGAATGCATTAGGAAGCGATGTGGTGGAGGCTGACTTCATACACAGTTTCAAGTGTAGATATGATAGAGCCTAATAGGCTCAGGAACCTGAACACCTGTTGATTGACGGTTGAGAGGCGGGACCAAAGAGCCAGAGCTCAACTCCCGCAAGCACAATTAGGTGAGAACAATTAGGTGAGAACACACATACACAAAACACATATGCTGGGGCCGGCCGGCCGAGCGGACAGCACGCTGGACTTTTGATCCTGTGGTCCCGGGTTCGATCCCGGGTGTCGGCGAGAAACATTGGGCAGAGTTTCTTTCACCCTATGCCCCTGTTACCTAGCAGTAAATAGGTACCTGGGAGTTAGTCAGCTGTCACGGGCTGCTTCCTGGGGTGTGTGNTCCTCTTGTCTCCATTTCATGTAACTCTACTCCTTTATTTGTAATGCCATCTGTATTGTGTTCATAATATTAATTGGACTTATTTTTACTGGATTGCTGTGGTTTCTCCTCAGGCCTAGTGGAGGTGTTTCCATGCCCAATTCTGACAGGAAAGAGCGTTTATTTTTCCAGCCATTTCTGCCAGCTCTTTTAGATGAATAACTCAATAGGTTGGTTTAACCCATTATATATCGTACTGAACTCTCTGCGTGACGTTGACGAGACCACACACTAGAAAGTGAAGGGACGACGACGTTTCGGTCCGTCCTGGACCATTCTCAAGTCAATTGTGTGACCTTCCTGCTCTTCTGCCATGATTGTGCTACTTTTTGGTCTATTTCAGGCACTTACTCGTATTGTTTCTGTGGTTATTTTCGCTGCCTCTCTATCCATATTAGTAATTATCTTGGCTAATGATTAGCTCACGCTAAGTTCTGTCCCTCAATATCCACTATTCTGCCAGTATTTATTTTACTGGAATAATTTGCTGAAGGATCACTGATCGACTCTGTCCACTTTTGAAGATTCCAAAATTAGAGTAAAATTCGATTTCCCTTGTTGCCTCTTAAAGCCGTATTTAAGTGAGAATTCCTGAAATCTCCTTCTGGGTTTCCCTCTGTTCTCCTGTGCCATGTGGCCCCATTTGGCTCTGGTAGAATATTATCGCTAATTTCTCCCTCTCTAAGTCCTGCCTCCCACATTTGACAGCTTGGTGGCTTTGTCAGCTGCTATCACTTTTGCTTTAATGATCTGGTTCTCTTTGATCTTCCAGCTACTGCAGCAAGTGTTTTTTTTTTTTTGGTCACGTTCAGTACCTGTATATTGAACATTATTGGTGCTCTATAACCTCACTAAACATTCCTAGTCTCTATAACGTCACACTAAACATTACCGATGCTCTATATTCTCACACTCAACATTCCTGGTGCTTTATACTTTCACACTGAGCATTAGTTATAACGGTCATGACAGCTGCAGTGTCATTGGTCAGTTCCGAGAGATTATGCCCCATTGGTTCTGGCATCAGTGATGTGACCTACACGAAGAGTTTTGGTTAGCCACCAACGCTGGTGAGGTTGTGCGTCATTCTGTAGTAAGTCTAGTGTGGTCAGGATTAATGTGTCGATTTCGGCCAAAATCGGACATGGAAAGTATCCATCAGACTCCATTAGTTCTCAACACATGTATCGTGTTTATAGAGGTCGTTACGCAGGATCTCTCAAGCCATTTAACTCGCTACACGGATTGAACTGAGTAACTTTCAGAAGTGACAGTCATTACTGTAGTGACCCACGTGAACAAAGTGTTAGCACAAGTAACAGATTGTTCAGTCATTCAAAATCTGGAACATCCATGGTTAAGCAAAGTTGCCAGTGTGCCGAGTTTACTCTGTATGTATATATAAGTGTTGTGTATACAGATAAACGTTATATTGACTAGGCTGTGTGTCATATATATATATATATATATATATATATATATATATATATATATATATATATATATATATATATATATGTCGTACCTAGTAGCCAGAACGCACTTCTCAGCCTACTATGCAAGGCCCGAATTGCCTAATAAGCCAAGTTTTCATGAATTAATATATTTTCTCTATTTTTTTATTATGAAATGATAAAGCTACCCATTTCATTATGTATGAGGTCAATTATTTTTTATTGGAGTTAAAATTAACGAAGATATATGACCGAACCTAACCAACCCTACCTAACCTAACCTAACTTATCTTTATAGGTTCGGTTCGGTTTGGTAGCCTAAAAAGTTAGGTTAGGTTAGGTTAGGTAGGTTAGGTAGTCAAAAAATAATTAATTCATGAAAACTTGGCTTATTAGGCAAATCGGGCCTTGCATAGTAGGCTGAGAAGTGCGTTCTGGCTACTAGGTACGACATATATATATATATATATATATATATATATATATATATATATGTCTCATTGAATATGACCGCATATTCTGTATTTACTATCTTCTGATTTAGGGCTTCTATCCCTCTAACTATTTTCTTAGCATCAGGGCTTAGCTGAAACAGGAGTTCTCCAAAACTCATTTCCGTAATTTCTGGGTGAAGAAAAGATGTGGATTACTATAGAATGTATTACATTTATTTAAACAATTTGCACGACGTTTCGAACCTCCATGGTTCATTTTCAAGTGAGGAAATGTTACAATGTGGTTTGATTATATACCCGCACTGGGTCAGGTGATAAAACAGTAAAGGTGAAAACATAGGGGATACATAGGGGATACATAGGGGATAAATGGGGTGAAACATAGAGGTAACCGCAGAAGGCCTATTGGCCCATACGAGGCAGCTGGCATCTACATACAAAGATTAATCCAGTGTAATTGGCCTGTTATGTTGAACATTGTCTTCTGTGTTGGCATCGTTATGTTCTGGTCTTGTCCTTACTCTCATTGTGGGAAGAGTAAATAGTTCCGTGATTTGGGTGTTCATGGTAGGTTGTTCTGTTCTTATGTGAATTGCTTCAAGAATTTGTAATCTTCTTGCATCTTGGGTTCTGTCTATTATGCATGTATTCTTGTTCAACATTTCTCTTGTTAGGGTGATGTCATGGGCTTGTCTCATGTGATTCCTAGGGGCACCGGATTGAAGATGGCTAAATCCGGGATAGAAGCCCTAAATCAGAAGATAGTAAATACAGAATATGCGGTCATATTCAATGAGACATGTGTAAAAGAAAACCTGCTGCCAGTATACACCAATATATATATATATATATATATATATATATATATATATATATATATATATATATATATATATATATATATATATATATATATATATATATATATATATATTGAAGGACTTCAGTCACTGAACATTCATAAGTGCTCACTTCGAGACTAAGGTTGGATGTGTTCGAGTGAGGGCAGACCTGGCCGGTCATGTAAATGTTCAGTCTATCATTTGGTCGTTAGTTACCTTGCGATTAATTCCTAAGAATTGACCGACTGGTTATGACTCGCATAGTGTCTGGAGCACACACGAGTCTATTGACCAAAGTATTGCTTGACACTGTCAGCTCGTTAGTCCAGTGTGGTTGTTCCAGTGTATAATTACTGTATTCCACAAATATTGTATTTTGTGGCTACAGTGTTCTGTGTATTATTATTTTAAGAAATGATTACATTTGAATAGAGTCTCAAGACTCGTGTATCAAATGAACAAATCCATAAGGGCCGTGAGGAGGATTCGAACCTACGTCCGAGAGCATCCCAGATAATCCTCGTCACGGTCCTTGTGGATTTGTTCATTTGATGCATCACGCAATTGTGATTTGTGTGTGTAACTCGTGTATCGAGTTTCAATTTCATTATCTCAGGGGAGACCGGAGTGTTTCGTGGTACTCATTGTTGTGGTGTGTGTGACCAGAGATATTGAAGTTGTTATTCATAATCATTTGTTATTGTGCTATATTTTGCAGGAATTGTGATTTACCTATTATTTGTGTACTTTTATTTTGCAATTGATTGGCAAGATGTTACAGTGCTCCGTGACGTATGTGGCACTTCCTAGTGTGCCCTTCGAGTTCTCGGAGGCCCTGCTTCGGCGGTATTTTGGCCGGTTTGGTACGGTAGCTTCCCTCCGTATGAACTCTGTCTATTCCGGCAGGTGGCGCGGGTCTCTTGTGGCACCAGGACTCGCATTGAGACTCAGATTCCCTGTTCCGTCCACGGTCACCTTGATGGAGTACACTGTGCCGTCGTTTTATGCATGGCAGCTGCGGCAGTGTTTTCGTTGTGGCCTTGTGGGGCACCAGGCGGCTGCGTGTACTAGGGTGGCGGCTGCGCCTGTTAATTTATTTCGAGATTTCCCCCTGTTGGTGGATAAGGACCTGTCCTCTTGTGATGGTGAGGGTGGGGACGTTTCCCCGCCGCCCTCTGAGCCGGCGGTGGTCCCCAGGTTCCTCGGCTGGTGGTCCAGTGTGCTTGGATGGTGATGCACGTGACGTGGTGGTGGTGTGTCCGGCCCGGCCCCCGCAGTCATCCTCTTCACTTCCGGTGGATTCTTCGCCTGTGCTCGCCTCTTCTCCTTTGCCTGTTCCGGCGTCGCCGAGGGATCCCTCACCTGTGCGGGTCCCTTCTCTACTACCGGCTGCATCAGTCATCTCTCCAGTTCCGGTGTCCCCGGTGGGTGGTGGCCTCGTCTCGCGTGTCGTTGAAGCTGAGATGCTGCGGGGTCGTGCTCCCCCGGTTGTGGGACAGCATGTCGCTGGCTCTTCTCCGGCGCCTCCTGCAGGGCGTGACAGCTCCGACAATCAACGGCCTGTACCCAAGCGTATCCGCATGAGTCGGAGTGCTTCGCCTCCTCGCACGTGGGCTGAGGAATGTGAGGTTGCGGCGTATGCTGATGATTCTTCTACGAACTATTCCTCTGTGGAGTGCGAGGATGGTGCGTCAGGTGCTGGCGTGGGCCCTGGTGTGGCTCCTGCTGTAGGGGTGGGGGCCGGTGTGGAGCCTGTGGCTCTTGATTCGGGTGCGTCGCCCGCGTCGGATGGTTCCGGTTCCCCGTGGGGGTGGTTTCCCCCAGCGAGATTGAGGGTGAGGGTGACGAACTGGTAGTGGTGCTCAAGAAGGCTGCTCGCTCTGGGGGTTCCGTGCCCTCTCCCCTGTCCCATATTTCGTCGGCGGCGGTCTTGCGCCTCTCATGTCTACGGTCATTTCTTCTGTGTCTCCTGCTTTGTCGGAGGAGGTGTTGCAGCCTCCATTCCTTTCTCCGGTGTCTCCTGCCTCCATAGCGGAGGTGTTCCTGCCCTATTCTTCGTCTTCGGTGTCCTCTGTTTGGGGGCGATCGCTTCCGCCAGATTTGGTGGTCCCTGAGTATATGCCGTGCCCGCGGCGTCGTGGGGGCTGTTCCCCTACCGACCAGAAGTATTTGATATGGAAGGCTTATAAGAAGTATCCATCGGAACAGTTCCCTGCGAAATATGATTCCTGATTATTGTGTGTTGTGGTGTTGCTTCGTGGTTGTGGGGTGAGGGTTACATGTGTGTGTGTATGGGTGGGGGCGGGTTTTGCTTTCCGGTTCCTGCGTGTTCCGGTTTTTTGTTCGTAGGTTTGCTTGTGTGGGGTTTGCGTGCGTGTGCAGGTGTATATTTTCGGTTCCTGGGCATCCCGGTGTTTGTTCTGGTGTGTCTGGTTGTGGCTGTGTACTGTTCTTCTGTATTTCTGTGGTGTTTGTATGGTGCTGGTTGTTCGGTGTGTCTTTCTGTATATGTTCTGTGTGGTTTTGTACTTCCGGCTCTGTGTGTCTTTTGAGTGGCTGGTGCAAGGTATTGTTGTGCTGCTGTATTTGCGTGTTTGGTGTGGTGATAGTTTATGTTATGTACTTGTGTCCTTACGGCCTTCTGGTCGTTTGTGTTTCTTTTTGTACTTTTTTGTTATTTTTGTTCTTCCAGTTTTATGTGTGGTTATGTTTTCTGTTATTAAGGTTTTGTGTTTCTTGTGCTGGTTATGTGTACTGTTCTATTTTTTGTTATGTATTTTGTGTCCGTTTGGGGGTTTTTGTTAAATGCTTCGTATCATATACTTCACTTTTGGCTATTCTTGTGTTTGTTCGGGTTGTTTTCATATTTTATTACTGTAGTATGCGTATCCTGCATGTGCTACTGTTGTATTTCTTCTGTGGTTTCCTGTTTGTACATTGTGGTTTATTTTATAAAAAAAAAAACTTGTCCTGGGAGGTACTTGCTGAGCCACAGTAAAGGCTGGGAATGAAACTCACACACCAACCAGCATATAACATAGTGTTTAATATAATAGTATAATATAGAATTAGTATATGGTAAGGGTGTCTGAACCCCTCAGTTGACGAAAGACTGCTAGGGGTAGCCAGAACCCGAACACAAGGGTTACTATGTGACAAGTGTGACAAATGTATGTTGTGTTATACATGTGGATATCCCTGGCTTTGTTACTTGATGAGAGTCATCACCAGAGTCATCATCAAGTTGGTTCATTCTGTTCACCTTGCAAGTGGCTAAAGACTGTGGTCTTTTAAGCATACTGGTTCTGCAGGATCTCATCCAGCTGGGTAATACTCATTGTATCGCTTTAGCTGGCATAATAGGCTGTGTTCAAGTAAATAAGTTGAGTGTAATAGTGTTAAGTTTCTTTAATAAATCTTTATTAGGTTATACGCAGCTCAATTAACAATTAACGTTTCTCCATGTATTACTCCGTAACAACTTAAATGCTCACTTAATTCTTATCACCATCTCAAGGGTATCACTGCTTCACATTCTGTATCAAAAATGTTTGATGTAAGATCCCTCTTTGTAGTCTAGGCCCTGAACATTAGTCGTTCGGTGTTGGACAACGATCCTTGGTGCAAGACTACCTCTTCCTAGTGGAAGAGATGATTACTACAGGCCACTATTTTAACCACTGGCATATCGGAATCTTTTCGTTTGCTCTTTGGTTAACTCAACGTTGGGCTGTTGCAAGTGCAAGGTGCAATTGCAGGTCTCCGTGAGCACGCAGTCATTACATGGTTCCTGGAACGTTATTGATAACTCTTCCCCCTCCCATTCTGGGGCCAGATTCACGAAGAAGTCACGCAAGTACTTACGAACGTGTACATCTTTCATCAATATTTGACGGCTTTGGTTACATTTATTAAACAGTTTACAAGCATGAAAACTTCCTAATCAACTGTTGTTATTGTTATAAACAGCTTCCTGGTGCTTCGGAGCTCATTAACTGTTTAATAGTTGTAAACAAAGCCGCCAAAGATTGAGAAAATATGTACAGATTCGTAAGAACTTCCGTAACTGCTTCGTGAATCTGGCTCCTTCTTAGTCCAAATGTCGCAGCACTACTGATATTTAAGTGGGCTTGGAGGTCTATATTCATATTGCCTTAGCTACGAGTTCCTCCATTGTTGCAGTAATTTTTGGCTTGAAGAACCCTTATGATATCTCCTGGATATGCAATATTTTAGCCGAACTGCATTTCTTTGGCCTTCATGACAATCTCTCGCTTTTTCTTGAACGCTTGCTCTCTTGTCGTCCGTTTCTAGTAAGAGTTGGTGTAGCTTTCTCGGACTCATGAACTGTGTGAAGGTGTTTATCAAGGTAGTGTTCTGAACACTACTCTCTGTCTGGTTGTCCTAAATGTTCTCACTTCCTTCTCCATGGCATTTTCTTGGGCCTTTATGTTGACATAAAGCTTTATGTTGACAAAAAGCTTTTTGTTGTCATAAAGCTGACATAAAGCTTTATGTTGACAAAAAGCTTTTTGTTGTCATAAAGCTGACATAAAGCTTTATGTTGACATAAAGCTTTTTGTTGTCATAAAGCTGACATAAAGCTTTATGTTGACATAAAGCTACCCATTGTGGTAATGACCGACTTCTCTTCCCTACAGCCTCAGCTCCTGACCTACAACGTATCGTCACGGGCCACCATAATGACCTAACGTTCTCTATAGCTAAGACTTGTGCTTTGACCCCGAGACATATGTTGCCTCCCGTCCCCGTGGTCACAGTACTCACCTAGTTGTACTCACCTAGTTGTGCTTGCGGGGGTTGAGCTCTGGCTCTTTGGTCCCGCCTCTCAACCGTCAATCAACAGGTGTACAGTTTCCTGAGCCTATTGGCCTCTATCATATCTACACTTGAAACTGTGTATGGAGTCAGCCTCCACCACATCGCTTCCTAATGCATTCCATTTGTCAACCACTCTGACACTAAAAAAGTTCTTTCTAATATCTCTGTGGCTCATTTGGGCACTCAGTTTCCACCTGTGTCCCTAGTGCGTGTGCCCCTTGTGTTAAACAGCCTGTCTGTTTGTGGTAATCACAACCACAATCACAATCAATCACAATCATGTTTGTGTTTGTGGTAAACAGTGGTAATCCCCTGTGTACAGAGATGCTGCTAAACTCTTGGCGGGGTTGTAACTTTGTCACCCGTTTGTCTAGGTCACCCTCATGTTGCTCACCTCCGAGCTGAATGTTCCAAGGCCACACTGCCTTACCTTTCTCATACTTCCTGGGGAGGTAATGTATCCATACTCGTTTATTTGCACTCTTGTTCTGTCTGAACTCGATTATGGCTGCCCGACATATTCTTTTGGCCACGCCTTCGACCTCGCTGCTCTGCACCATATTGGGCGACGCCTCAGCTATGGTGCCTATCCTTCATCTCATCCCGCCCTCTATAATACACAATACATTTTTAATATAGTGTATGTGTGTGTGTTTATAGCAGTGCAAGAAATATTAAAATGTACCAACCCCAAAAATACTCGCCCATGTTTCATTGCTTGATCTACGCGTTCAATATACCAGCAAAACAACACACAAAAATATTATTGAAAGTGATTATTGTTGTGTATTTTGGTTGGAGTCTTTATTGTTGGGCAGGAATGGCTGAAACTGGCCAGTCGTCCGGGCTGCGGAATGAACACGGCCCGTATGGTCCACCAGCGGCCCGTATGGTCCACCAGCGGCCCGTATGGTCCACCAGCGTCCCGTATGGTCCACCAGCGCCCCGTATGGTCCACCAGCGTCCCGTATGGTCCACCAGCGTCCCGTATGGTCCACCAGCGTTCCGTATGGTCCACCAGCGTTCCGTATGGTGCACCAGCGTCCCGTATGGTCCACCAGCGTCCCGTATGGTCCACCAGCGTCCCGTATGGTCCACCAGCGTTCCGTATGGTCCACCAGTGTTCCGTATGGTCCACCAGCGTCCCGTATGGTCCACCAGCGCCCCGTATGGTCCACCAGCGTCCCGTATGGTCCACCAGCGTCCCGTATGGTCCACCAGCGCCCCGTATGGTCCACCAGCGCCCCGTATGGTCCACCAGCGTCCCGTATGGTCCACCAGCGTCCCGTATGGTCCACCAGCGCCCCGTATGGTCCACCAGCGCCCCGTATGGTCCACCAGCGTCCCGTATGGTCCACCAGCGGCCCGTATGGTCCACCAGCGCCCCGTATGGTCCACCAGCGCCCCGTATGGTCCACCAGCGCCCCGTATGGTTCACCAGCGTCCCGTATGGTCCACCAGCGTCCAGTATGGTCCACCAGCGCCCCGTATGGTCCACCAGCGTCCCGTATGGTTCACCAGCGTCCCGTATGGTCCACCAGCGCCCCGTATGGTCCACCAGCGTCCCGTATGGTCCACCAGCGTTCCGTATGGCCCACCAGGGCCCCGTATGGTCTACCAGCGTCCCGTATGGTTCACCAGCGTCCCGTATGGTCCACCAGCGTCCCGTATGGTCCACCAGCGTCCCGTATGGTCCACCAGCGTCCCGTATGGTCCACCAGCGTCCCGTATGGTCCACCAGCGTCCCGTATGGTTCACCAGCGTCCCGTATGATCCACCAGCGCCCCGTATGGTCCACCAGCGCCCCGTATGGTCCACCAGCATCCCGTATGGTCCACCAGTTCCCTATATGGTCCACCAGCACCCCGTATGGTCCACCAGCGTCCCATATGGTCCACCAGCGCCCCGTATGGTCCACCAGCGTCCCGTATGGTCCACCAGCGTCCCGTATGGTTCACCAGCGCCCCGTATGGTCCACCAGCGTCCCGTATGGTTCACCAGCGTCCCGAATGGTTCACCAGCACCCCGTATGGTCCACCAGCGTCCCGTATGGTTCACCAGCGTCCCGGATGGTTCACCAGCACCCCGTATGGTCCACCAGCACCCGTATGGTCCATCAGCGCCCCGTATGGTCCACCAGCGTCCCGTACGGTCCACCAGCGTTCCGTATGGTTCACCAGCGTCCCGGATGGTTCACCAGCACCCCGTATGGTCCACCAGCGTCCCGTATGGTTCACCAGCGTCCCGGTTGGTTCACCAGCACCCCGTATGGTCCACCAGCACCCCGTATGGTTCATCAGCGCCCCGTATGGTCCACCAGCGCCCCGTATGGTCCACCAGCGTCCCGTATGGTTCACCAGCGCCCCGTATGGTCCACCAGCGCCCCGTATGGTCCACCAGCGTCCCGTATGGTTCACCAGCGTCCCGTATGGTTCACCAGCGTCCCGTATGGTTCACCAGCACCCCGTATGGTCCACCAGCGTCCCGTATGGTCCACCAGCGCCCCGTATGGTCCACCAGCACCTCGTATGGTCCACCAGCGTCCCGTATGGTCCACCAGCGCCCCGTATGGTCCACCAGCTCCCTATATGGTTCACCAGCGCCCCGTATGGTCCACCAGCGTCTTGTATGGTCCACCAGCGCCCCGTACGGTCCACCAGCGCCCCGTGTGGTCCACCAGCGCCCCGTACGGTCCACCAGCGCCCCGTGTGGTCCACCAGCGCCCCGTATGGTCCACCAGCGCCCCATATGGTCCACCAGCGCCTGCCAAAACTTGCCCCCCGCCAGCACATTGGGAAAATTGGGACATACGTTAGTGTAACAAATGAAAAAACATTGGAAATAGGTAAATGTTCTTTGTTTGCATACGAACAGATTGGAAAATTTATAAATTTCAATCTGATGCTTTACTCTGTTCATATGTTATCAAATGGACGAACTAACAGGAAACTTAAAGTTGTTCGAGTAGCATAATCATATATAAATATATAATATAAGATATAAACAAAGATTCTTTGTTAACACATGGATGGATTTGGATATAGACAAATTGGTTTTGCATAAAAAAGATGTTGTTGATATCCTCTTTACAAGTTCATATTCAAAGACTTTATTCATAAATGGTTGTTCTCCTGAATCCTTAACCATCACAGTGCCAACTGTCAAACGATTTCCAAATCGCCCGAACGTTTTTTTTTTAAATTCAACTGCCATTATTACTTCATTACTCAACACCACGCATTTGGTAGAATGACCATTAGTCTGTCCAAGCATTGTGCATCTGGCACCCGTGGTGATCTCCTATTTGTCATGCTCAAATGGGGTTTGCTGTGATTGGTGGACTTCAAATCGGGTCGTCTCTGACTGGTTACCTCAATTTACAAAAAGCTCTGGTAGTATATAGTATATCTGGTAGACCGTTATATACTTTACAACCGGTTGTACTTAACTGCAAACCAAGTTGGAGAGATATTGCATACTCTATGGTCATATACCACCCTTCCCAACACACACACACACACACCAAAGTATGCGAGAAATTCAGTAAGAAATCCCAGGAGGTCTTCACATTAGAGCAAGGAGACGTTCCAGTGATAAGAGAGGGATTAGTTAACCAGGCACCACTAGAGGAGTTTGGGAATACCAGTGAGGAGGTAAGGAAGCTGCTAGAGTTGGATGTGACAAAGGCTATAGGCATGGAAGGAATCTCACCATGGATATAAAATTATCTTACTTAAAAACTTAAAAAAAGTACAATAAAGGAAAAGGCAAGGGGATACATAGGGGGATAAATAGGGGATAAGTGGGGGACGAAGCACATACAAGGATTAATCAGGTGTAATTGGCCTGTTATGTTGAACATTGTCTTCTGTGTTGGCATCGTTATGTTCCGGTCTTGTCCTTACTCTCATGGTGGGTAGAGTAAATAGTTCCGTGATTTGGGTGTTCATGGTAGGTTGTTCTATTCTTATGTGAATTGCTTCAAGAATTTGTAATCTTCTTGCATCTTGGGTTTTGTCTGTTATACAGGTATTTTTGTTCAACATTTCTCTTGTTAGGGTGATGTCATGGGCTTGTCTCATGTGATTCCTGGGGCACCGGATTGAAGATGGCATGTCAAACGCCTCGTCGTCAGCTTGGTCGACGTCATACCTATGTACTTAGATTGAAGGTTACATCATTCGTGGGGGCAAGTGTACATCTATACAACGCTTGACTGCTGTAGAGGGTTCTCCGTCGGCTTCGGGCTGTTTTTGATAAGGAGTTCGGAAGGCTTCTTGGTTTTGTAGAATATTATCAGGTTTATGTTTTGGTTAGGAGTAATGCTTTTTACTCCTTTACGGATTATTGCTTTCATTATTCTTTCCCTTTTTTATGTTCACTGTGCATGGTTGATTTGTAATATAATTTTATTGGAGGTATTGTGGTTTCTGCTCTAGGTTTAGGATTATACCAACGGTCCAAGTGTCTTCTTATAGCAGCGTTTATTTCCGTGTTGCTATATCCATTGTTCACCAATACCTGAGTTATTCTTTCAAACTCTCTACTCACGTTGCTCCATTCAGAGCAGTGGGTAAGCGCTCGACGAATATAAGCATTGAGAACACTGGCTTTGTATCTTTGGGGGCACTCACTTCTACCGTTCAGGCATAATCCTATGTTGGTGGGGTTAGTATATACGTTGGTGCTTAAAGAGGTTCCTGTTTTTGTTATTAGTACATCCAAGAATGGCAGACTATTATTTTCATTATTTTCATGTGTAAATCGGAGTACTGACTCTCTCTCTAGATGGCTTTTTAGGTCAATTAGTTCATCTGAGTCTTTTACTATGACGAATATGTCATCTACATAACGGCAATATACAGTTGGTTTATGTCTGCTACTGAAGACCCTGTCTTCGATGGTTCCCATGTAAAAATTAGCAAATAAAACTCCTAAGGGGGAGCCCATTGCTATCTGCCTTCCTCATATGGTGTTGCTGCCTTCCTCATATGGTGTTGCTGCCTTCCTCATATGGTGTTGCTGCCTTCCTCATATGGTGTAGCTGCCTTCCTCATATGGTGTAGCTGCCTTCCTCATATGGTGTAGCTGCCTTCCTCATATGGTGTAGCTGCCTTCCTCATATGGTGTTGCTGCCTTCCTCATATGGTGTAGCTGCCTTCCTCATATGGTGTTGCTGCCTTCCTCATATGGTGTAGCTGCCTTCCTCATATGGTGTAGCTGCCTTCCTCATATGGTGTAGATGCCTTCCTCATATGGTGTAGCTGCCTTCCTCATATGGTGTAGATGCCTTCCTCATATGGTGTAGCTGCCTTCCTCATATGGTGTAGCTGCCTTCCTCATATGGTGTAGATGCCTTCCTCATATGGTGTAGATGCCTTCCTCATATGGTGTAGCTGCCTTCCTCATATGGTGTAGCTGCCTTCCTCATATGGTGTAGATGCCTTCCTCATATGGTGTAGCTGCCTTCCTCATATGGTGTAGCTGCCTTCCTCATATGGTGTAGATGCCTTCCTCATATGGTGTAGCTGCCTTCCTCATATGGTGTAGCTGCCTTCCTCATATGGTGTAGATGCCTTCCTCATATGGTGTAGCTGCCTTCCTCATATGGTGTAGCTGACTTCCTCATATGGTGTTGCTTCCTTCCTCATAGGGTGTAGCTGCCTTCCTCACATGGTGTAGCTGCCTTCCTCATATGGTGTTGCTGCCTTCCTCATATGGTGTAGCTGCCTTCCTCATATGGTGTAGCTGCCTTCCTCATATGGTGTAGCTGCCTTCCTCATATGGTGTAGATGCCTTCCTCATATGGTGTAGATGCCTTCCTCATATGGTGTAGCTGCCTTCCTCATATGGTGTAGATGCCTTCCTCATATGGTGTAGCTGCCTTCCTTATATGGTGTAGCTGCCTTCCTCATATGGTGTAGATGCCTTCCTCATATGGTGTAGATGCCTTCCTCATATGGTGTAGATGCCTTCCTCTATGGTGTAGCTGCCTTCCTCATATGGTGTTGCTGCCTTCCTCATATGGTGTTGCTGCCTTCCTCATATGGTGTTGCTGCCTTCCTCATATGGTGTAGATGCCTTCCTCATATGGTGTAGCTGCCTTCCTCATATGGTGTAGATGCCTTCCTCTGTGGTGTAGCTGCCTTCCTCATATGGTGTTGCTGCCTTCCTCATATGGTGTTGCTGCCTTCCTCATATGGTGTTGCTGCCTTCCTCATATGGTGTTGCTGCCTTCCTCATATGGTGTTGCTGCCTTCCTCATATGGTGTAGCTGCCTTCCTCATATGGTGTAGCTGCCTTCCTCATATGGTGTAGCTGCCTTCCTCATATGGTGTAGATGCCTTCCTCTGTGGTGTAGCTGCCTTCCTCATATGGTGTTGCTGCCTTCCTCATATGATGTAGCTGCCTTCTGGTCTCCTCTCTCCCTTTCCCCTCCTCATTACCGTACACTTGTTGGGGGTTGAACTCTAGCAACCATATGTTTGACCACTCCTGGAGTTTGTCAAGTTCCTCCTGCAACGTTATGCCGTCCTCATTTGGTTTCACGTTCATCATCAACTTTGCATCATCTGCCAACATTGACATGCCTGAGCTCAATCCCGCAGGTAGGTCGTTCACATAAATTATGAACAGCAGTGGTCCCAAGACAGAGCCTTGTGGGACCCCACTTGTTACATTGCCCCAGCTTGAGACCTCTCTGACTGTGGCTCTTTGCCTTCCGGCCTTCAGGTACTCCCTTACCCAGTCCAGTGTTGTCCCAGTTATCCCAGCCTGCCTCTCCAGCTTGTGTTACGGTCTTCCACGGCGGGAATAGTGTTAAATGCCTTTTGACAGTCTATAAAAATAGTCTACCAATCGTTCCGGTTCCTGTCTTGTTTTAGTAACTTTGTCGTAAAACTCAATAAGGTTTTCAGGCACGATTTTAAATTTCTAAATCCATGCTTATTTTTTGCTACAACATCGATCCTCTGCAGACACTCCACCATGCTCGACCTGATTACTTTCTCCAGCACTTTACAAGGAACACTGACAATGACAC
>WNGS01017004.1:22470-32979 GCA_020271785.1 Procambarus virginalis | reverse complement strand
GAAGGGTTGATCAGATAATGGGTGAGGTGAGTGAAGGGTGTTATGAACCAGGTATTTACCTGATTTCTCCTATTATAATGTATGCATAATTATACATTTTATCACACCTCATTTGCTATGGACTACAAATTTCCATATTTCTGTTTCCAGTTTCATAAGTACTATATTATATTAAATCATTCTACTTGTGTGTGATACAGTGATGCCATTGTATTACCTGTTGTATTGTTTTCTGTTGTATGCTGAGTTGGTCAGTGATGCGGGCGTGTACGAGTGGACCTGTATTAGATGGTGGGATGCGAACCCTGGTGTGGGTGTCATTGTTACCAGGTGTGCATTGTCATTCATTAACTGTTATTTTTCCTTATGAGAAGTATAATTATTTGAGATCTTGTTCCTGAGTGTCTAAGATATTTAGAGTGTTTAGAAGTGTTGGGAGTGATTATCTCACATGGTAGTGTGGCTGTTGAGATGTTTTGTCAGTCGTACCTGTGTGATTAGCAGCCTGGCCGCTCCTGGTTGTCATTCAAGACGAGATTGTCATTCGGGCGAGCGAGCATCAGTTGCAGGTTGGGGTCTTGGTTTACTGGAGGTGTGTTTGAGTTAAGTAGAGTGTGAGTTGTTATATGACTATGAGTGTTCTTTGTGTTTGGTAATGCAATGTTTATAAGTGCTAAGCCAGTTTCCTTTCTATATTGTTCATCAGCCCATATTAATTCCTTCTTCATAAGTGACTTAGTGTGTACTCTGTCTTTATTTCTTGTGATATATTATTTGTGTTAGTACCACAGAGTAAACTGGTGTTTCCATTTTTCCCACAGTTGTTTTACTTAATGATGCCTAGAATATTATTGATGTTTGATAGGCAAATGTGATATGATTAACTGTGATGGGAACACGACCCTTGCTCCAGATGTGACGCATAAAAACTTTTGGGGCCTTTCTGGGAGAAAAAATGTTTATGCTACGCATCTTGTGCAAGACTCGTGCTCCCATCACAGTTAATCATATTCACATTTTTTTGGCCAGGGAGGGTGTGAGTGAGAGAGACATGGAGGGAGTGTGTGATGAAGATAGGGAGGGTGACAGGGATGAGAGACAGGGAGGGTGTTAGTGATAAGAGACAGGGAGGGTGTGTGTGATGAGAGACAGGGAGGGTGTGAGTGATGAGACAGTGAGGGGTGAGTGATGAGAGGACAGGGAGGGTGTGTGTGATGAGAGACAGGGAGGGTGTGAGTGATGAGAGACAGGGAGGGTGTGAGTGATGAGAGAGAGAGGGAGGGTGTCAGTGAGGAGAGACAAGGAGAGTGTAAGAACAGGAAGATGTGGAGGAGATGTGGGCACTGGACCGACTACGGCACGCTTGTCACCCCTATCTAGGCTAAATATAAGTGTGTGTTGAAGGTCAGAAGCCAGATGCTTGTGGTTAGCCTCATACAACTTTGCATGGTAATTTATGATATTATAAAGTCTCATAGGGTGGTCAGTCAGCCCCTATGCCTCTCTTGAAAGGAAATGATCCTCTGGTACCACCTTCATAAGGTTGGTGGATAAGAATGTGCAATAAAAAGTCTATAGAATTTATATCATTTTTTTAAATGCTAGTGTATTCAGATATTGACATTCAAAACGAATGTTCAGTGACAGATTTGCATTCTTGGCTGAACCTATTGACTACAGAGGTGTAGATAGTGTGTAGTGAAAATGGTCACCCAGGAGTGGCCAGTTGGCCCAACACTCAGCGGCTGCTAGGTCTCTCGCTCTGTACATCCTCAGCTGAATAAAAGAGCGAACGAGAGAGTCACGTGTACGAGCTCCACAACGAAGGTTTCGAGTGAATGACCCGGCTTGCTGGTAGTCAGGTAACACCGCTAACAATGTCATTCATTAATACTCCATGCAACATCGGACCTCCATGGTATATACAAATAAAAAATATCATTGAGGTTCACGCGAATTCTTAACACAAGTGCTTGATATGTGCCCATGAGAGTTAATGCAGCACTTAACACATGAGGAGTGCTAATGCAGCACTTAACTCATGAGGAGTGCTATTGCAGCACTTAACACATGAGGAGCACTAACACAGCACTTAACACATGAGGAGCACTAACACAGCACTTAACACATGAGGAGTACTAACACAGCACTTAACACATGAGGAGCACTAACACAGCACTTAACACGAGGAGTACTAACACAGCACTTAACACACATGATTAGTGCACATGCCCTCGCTCACATTAACCATCTCAGACTATAAACCTGCGGTCAGCATTAATAGCCCTGCCTTGGAGGGGCAACATTCTTGTACTTTTTGTGGCTGGAGATCAAATTCCCAATGATTCAGGTGATTGAAACTAAACTTAGCGGGCTGAGCAAGACGCCCTCCCTCCCTCCGTAGCGTCCTGCCAGAGCCATATATCAGCTAACCCGGAGAGACAATTATAACCCGAAGCCCCCCTGGCCATCTCCCGGGACCTTGCCCGCGGCACAAATCGGGTATCTTGACTCGCTTGATTACCAATTTGACGGAACCACTGTACCTCGCCGATTGATCTGTCCAGTGGGGATAATGGAAAGGATTAATTGATGGCCTTAATTAGTGCTGGCGAAGTAATTAATTGAGAGTGTACACCCAATCTGGCTGTATATTGAATGGCGGGGTTGGGCGGGCGGTAACCAGGACTCCCTGTATCAATATCAAGCCGGCGGCCAACCAGCCTGGGTAACCCTCTGCCCCACGTTCGCTGCCGCACATCGTTAGCCAGCGGACCCTCGTGGTGTTGCTGCTCCTGCCTCCACTCCTCTTACACCTGATATTACTTCCACTCTCGTTGTTGCTATCCTGGCTACTGTTGGTCATGTTGCTATCCTGGCTACTGTTGGTCATGTTGCTGTTGCTATCCTGGCTACTGTTGGTCATGTTGTTGCTATCCTGGCTACTGTTGGTCATGTGTTGCTATCCTGGCTCCTGTTGGTCATGTTGTTGCTATCCTGGCTACTGTTGGTCATGTTGTTATCTGGCTACTGTTGGTCATGTTGTTATCCTGGCTACTATTGGTCATGTTGTTGCTATCCTGGCTACTGTTGGTCATGTTGTTGTTATCCTGGCTACTGTTGGTCAAGTTGTTGCTATCCTGGCTACTGTTGGTCATGTTGTTATCCTGGCTACTGTTGGTCATGTTGTTGCTATCCTGGCTCCTGTTGGTCATGTTGTTATCCTGGCTACTGTTGGTCATGTTGTTGCTATCCTGGCTACTGTTGATCATGTTGCTATCCTGGCTCCTGTTGGTCATGTTGTTGCTATCCTGGCTACTGTTGATCATGTTGCTATCCTGGCTCCTGTTGGTCATGTTGTTGCTATCCTGGCTACTGTTGGTCATGTTGTTGCTATCCTAGCTACTGTTGGTCACACTGCTGTTGCTATCCTGGCTACTGTTGGTCATGTTGTTGCTATCCTGGCTCCTGTTGGTCATGTTGTTATCCTGGCTACTGTTGGTCATGTTGTTGCTATCCTGGCTACTGTTGATCATGTTGCTATCCTGGCTCCTGTTGGTCATGTTGTTGCTATCCTGGCTACTGTTGGTCATGTTGTTGCTATCCTAGCTACTGTTGGTCACACTGCTGTTGCTATCCTGGCTACTGTTGGTCATGTTGTTGATATCCTGGCTACTGTTGCTCATGTTGTTGCTATCCTAGATACTGTTGGTCACACTGCTGTGCTATCCTGGCTACTGTTGGTCATGCTGCTGTTGCTATCCTGGATACTGTTTGTTATGCTGCTGTTGCTATCCTGGCTACTGTTGGTCACACTGCTGTTGCTATCATGACTTCTGTTGGTCATACTGCTACTGTTGCAATCCTGACAACTGTTGCTTATGCTGTTGCTAGCATAACTACTGTTGGTAATACTGCTGCTATGTTATCCTGGCTACTGTTGGTCATACTGCTGCTTTGATATCCTGGCTGTTGGCAATACTGCTGCAGTTCCTATCCTATCTACTGTTGTTCATGCTGCTGCTGTTGATATCCTGGCTGTTGTTCATGCTGCTTCTGTTGATATCCTAGCTACTGTTGATCATGCTGCTGCTGTTAATATCCTAGCTACTGTTGATTATGTTGCTGCTGTTGCTATCCTAGCTACTGTTGATCATGCTGCTGCTGTTGCTATTCTAGCTACTGTTGATCATGCTGCTGGTGTTGATGTAGCTACTGTTGATCATGCTGCTGCTGTTGATGTCCTAGCTACTGTTGATCATGCTGCTGCTGTTGGTGTCCTAGCTACTGTTGATCATGCTGCTGCTGTTGATGTCCTAGCTACTGTTGATCATGCTGCTTCTGTTGATGTCCTAGCTACTGTTGATCATGCTGCTGCTGTTGATGTCCTAGCTACTGTTGATCATGATGCTGCTGCTGTTGATGTCCTAGCTACTGTTGATCATGCTGCTGCTGCTGATGTCCTAGCTACTGTTGATCATGCTGCTGATGATGTCCTAGCTACTGTTGATCATGCTGCTGCTGTTGATGTCCTAGCTACTGTTGATCATGCTGCTGCTGTTGATGTCCTAGCTACTGTTGATCATGCTGCTGCTGATGTCCTAGCTACTGTTGATCATGCTGCTGCTGTTGATGTCCTAGCTACTGTTGATCATGCTGCTGCTGCTGATGTCCTAGCTACTGTTGATCATGCTGCTGCTGATGTCCTAGCTACTGTTGATCATGCTGCTGCTGTTGATGTCCTAGCTACTGTTGATCATGCTGCTGCTGTTGATGTCCTAGCTACTGTTGATCATGCTGCTGCTGATGTCCTAGCTACTGTTGATCATGCTGCTGCTGTTGATGTCCTAGCTACTGTTGATCATGCTGCTGTTGATGTCCTAGCTACTGTTGATCATGCTGCTGCTGTTGATGTCCTAGCTACTGTTGATCATGCTGCTGCTGCTGATGTCCTAGCTACTGTTGATCATGCTGCTGCTGTTGATGTCCTAGCTACTGTTGATTATGCTGCTGCTGCTGATGTCCTAGCTACTGTTGATCATGCTGCTGCTGCTGATGTCCTAGCTACTGTTGATCATGCTGCTGCTGCTGATGTCCTAGCTACTGTTGATCATGCTGCTGCTGCTGATGTCCTAGCTACTGTTGATCATGCTGCTGCTGTTGATATCCTAGCTACTGTTGATCATGCTGCTGCTGCTGATGTCCTAGCTACTGTTGATCATGCTGCTGCTGCTGATGTCCTAGCTACTGTTGATCATGCTGCTGCTGTTGATATCCTAGCTACTGTTGATCATGCTGCTGCTGTTGCTATCCTAGCTACTGTTGATCATGCTGCTGTTGTTGATATCCTAGCTACTGTTGATCATGCTGCTGCTGTTGATATCCTAGCTACTGTTGATCATGCTGCTGCTGTTGCTATCCTAGCTACTGTTGATCATGCTGCTGCTGCTGTTGATGTCCTAGCTACTGTTGATCATGCTGCTGCTGATGTCCTAGCTACTGTTGATCATGCTGCTGTTGTTGATATCCTAGCTACTGTTGATCATGCTGCTGCTGTTGATATCCTAGCTACTGTTGATCATGCTGCTGCTGTTGCTATCCTAGCTACTGTTGATCATGCTGCTGCTGCTGTTGATGTCCTAGCTACTGTTGATCATGCTGCTGCTGTTGCTATCTTGACTACTGTCCCTGTCAGCCTTACATTCCTTCGGCTCATTAGTGTTTCCAGCTTCCACCTGCGTCCTCTTGTCTTTCTTCATCTCAATTCGAGGAGGCTATTCGTGTCCACCTTATCAGTTCCCCTTTTCACTAGCCCAACCACTTGGGCTGGACGGTAGAGCGACGGTCTCGCTTCATGCAGGTCGGTGTTCAATCCCCGACCGTCCAAGTGGTTTGCCACCATTCCTTTCCCTCGTCCAATCCTAAATTATTATCCTGATTTCTTCCTAGTGCTATATAGTCGTAATGTCTTGGCGCTTACCCCTAATAATTACCTTACTTTGCAACAAAATTGATGACCTAACCTAACCTTTGTACTTTTTCAATTTTGGTTTTACACTTTGCTACGTGTGGATTCCATGCCGGTGCTGCAAATTCCAGCATTGGTCTCACAAATGTTGAATAAATATCCTTAAAGGAATCCTGATTTATTTTTCTAAATGGTTTTTTTGTATTTGCCAGTTTCGCATATGCTGCTGATGTTACCTTGTTTGTGTGTGTCTCCGGTGTGAGTGTTGGAACTATATCTACTCGTAAATATTTGTTATTCCTGTAGCTGCCTTCCCAGTATGGTGTGGCTGCCTTCCCAGTATGGTGTGGCTGCCTTCCCAGTATGGTGTGGCTGCCTTCCCAGTATGGTGTGGCTGCCTTCCCAGTATGGTGTAGCTGCCTTCCCAGTATGGTGTGGCTGCCTTCCCAGTATGGTGTAGCTGCCTTCCCAGTATGGTGTGGCTGCCTTCAAAGTATGGTGTAGCTGCCTTCCCAGTATGGTGTGGCTGCCTTCCCAGTATGGTGTGGCTGCCTTCCCAGTATGGTGTGGCTGCCTTCCCAGTATGGTGTGGCTGCCTTCCCAGTATGGTGTGGCTGCCTTCCCAGTATGGTGTGGCTGCCTTCCCAGTATGGTGTGGCTGCCTTCCCAGTATGGTGTGGCTGCCTTCCCAGTATGGTGTGGCTGCCTTCCCAGTATGGTGTGGCTGCCTTCCCAGTATGGTGTGGCTGCCTTCCCAGTATGGTGTAGCTGCCTTCCCAGTATGGTGTAGCTGCCTTCCCAGTATGGTGTGGCTGCCTTCCCAGTATGGTGTAGCTGCCTTCCCAGTATGGTGTAGCTGCCTTCCCAGTATGGTGTGGCTGCCTTCCCAGTATGGTGTGGCTGCCTTCCCAGTATGGTGTGGCTGCCTTCCCAGTATGGTGTAGCTGCCTTCCCAGTATGGTGTAGCTGCCTTCCCAGTATGGTGTGGCTGCCTTCCCAGTATGGTGTAGCTGCCTTCCCAGTATGGTGTGGCTGCCTTCCCAGTATGGTGTAGCTGCCTTCCCAGTATGGTGTAGCTGCCTTCCCAGTATGGTGTGGCTGCCTTCCCAGTATGGTGTAGCTGCCTTCCCAGTATGGTGTGGCTGCCTTCCCAGTATGGTGTGGCTGCCTTCCCAGTATGGTGTGGCTGCCTTCCCAGTATGGTGTGGCTGCCTTCCCAGTATGGTGTGGCTGCCTTCCCAGTATGGTGTAGCTGCCTTCCCAGTATGGTGTGGCTGCCTTCCCAGTATGGTGTGGCTGCCTTCCCAGTATGGTGTGGCTGCCTTCCCAGTATGGTGTGGCTGCCTTCCCAGTATGGTGTGGCTGCCTTCCCAGTATGGTGTGGCTGCCTTCCCAGTGTGGTGTAGCTGCCTTCCCAGTATGGTGTAGCTGCCTTCCCAGTATGGTGTAGCTGCCTTCCCAGTATGGTGTAGCTGCCTTCCCAGTATGGTCTGGCTGCCTTCCCTGTATGGTGTAGCTGCCTTCCCTGTATGGTGTGGCTGCCTTCCCAGTATGGTGTGGCTGCGTTCCCAGTATGGTGTGGCTGCCTTCCCAGTATGGTGTGGCTGCCTTCCCAGTATGGTGTGGCTGCCTTCCCAGTATGGTGTGGCTGCCTTCCCAGTATGGTGTGGCTGCCTTCCCAGTATGGTGTGGCTGCCTTCCCAGTATGGTGTGGCTGCCTTCCCAGTATGGTGTGGCTGCCTTCCCAGTATGGTGTGGCTGCCTTCCCAGTATGGTGTGGCTGCCTTCCCTGTATGGTGTGGCTGCCTTCCCAGTATGGTGTGGCTGCCTTCCCAGTATGGTGTGGCTGCCTTCCCAGTATGGTGTGGCTGCCTTCCCAGTATGGTGTGGCTGCCTTCCCAGTATGGTGTGGCTGCCTTCCCAGTATGGTGTGGCTGCCTTCCCAGTATGGTGTGGCTGCCTTCCCAGTATGGTGTGGCTGCCTTCCCAGTATGGTGTGGCTGCCTTCCCAGTATGGTGTGGCTGCCTTCCCAGTATGGTGTAGCTGCCTTCCCAGTATGGTGTGGCTGCCTTCCCTGTATGGTGTAGCTGCCTTCCCAGTATGGTGTGGCTGCCTCCCAGTATGGTGTGGCTGCCTTCCCAGTATGGTGTGGCTGCCTTCCCAGTATGGTGTAGCTGCCTTCCCAGTATAGTGTGGCTGCCTTCCCAGTATGGTGTGGCTGCCTTCCCAGTATGGTGTGGCTGCCTTCCCAGTATGGTGTGGCTGCCTTCCCAGTATGGTGTGGCTGCCTTCCCAGTATGGTGTGGCTGCCTTCCCAGTATGGTGTGGCTGCCTTCCCAGTATGGTGTGGCTGCCTTCCCAGTATGGTGTAGCTGCCTTCCCAGTATGGTGTGGCTGCCTTCCCAGTATGGTGTAGCTGCCTTCCCAGTATGGTGTGGCTGCTTCCAGTATGGTGTGGCTGCCTTCCCAGTATGGTGTGGCTCCTTCCCAGTATGGTGTGGCTGCCTTCCCAGTATGGTGTGGCTGCCTTCCCAGTATGGTGTGGCTGCCTTCCCAGTATGGTGCGGCTGCCTTCCCAGTATGGTGTAGCTGCCTTCCCAGTATGGTGTGGCTGCCTTCCCAGTATGGTGTGGCTGCCTTCCCAGTATGGTGTGACTGCCTTCCCAGTATGGTGTGGCTGCCTTCCCAGTATGGTGTGGCTGCCTTCCCAGTATGGTGTAGCTGCCTTCCCAGTATGGTGCAGCTGCCTTCCCAGTATGGTGTGACTGCCTTTCCAGTATGGTGTGGCTGCCTTCCCAGTATGATGTGGCTCCTTCCCAGTATGGTGTAGCTGCCTTCCCAGTATGGTGTAGCTGCGTTCCCAGTATGGTGTGGCTGCCTTCCCAGAATGGTGTAGCTGCCTTCCTTGTATGGTGTGGCTGCCTTCCCTGTATGGTGTGGCTGCCTTCCCAGTATGGTGTGGCTGCCTTCCCTGTATGGTGTAGCTCCCTTTCCAGTATGGTGTGGCTGCTTTCCCTGTATGGTGTGGCTGCCTTCCCAGTATGGTGTGGCTGCCTTCCCAGTATGGTATGGCTGCCTTCCCAGTATGGTGTAGCTGCCTTCCCAGTATGGTGTGGCTGCCTTCCCAGTATGGTGTAGCTGCCTTCCCAGTATGGTGTGGCTGCCTTCCCAGTATGGTGTGGCTGCCTTCCCAGTGTGGTGTAGCTGCCTTCCCCGTATGGTGTGGCTGCCTTCCCAGTATGGTGTGGCTGCCTTCCCAGTATGGTGTGGCTGCCTTCCCAGTATGGTGTAGCTGCCTTCCCAGTATGGTGTAGCTGCCTTCCTAGTATGGTGTAGCTGCCTTCCCAGTATGGTGTGGCGGCCTTCCTCATATGGTGTAGCTGCCTTCCCAGTATGGTGTAGCTGCCTTCCCAGTATGGTGTAGCTGCCTTCCAGTATGGTGTAGCTGCCTTCCCAGTATGGTGTAGCTGCCTTCCCAGTATGGTGTAGCTGCCTTCTGGTCTCTTCTCTCCCTTTCCCATCCTCATTACATTACACTTGTTGGGAATGAATTCCAGCCACCATGTGTTTGTACACTCCTGGAGTTTGTCTATGTTCTTCTGTGTTCTCCTCTGTTATGAATGGACATAACAAAGGGGGTAATAATAGGGTATTAAAAGTATCATCACAAGACAGAAAACGAAACAATGGGCATAAATTGGAAAAGTTTAGATTTAGGAAAGACTTGGGTAAATACTGGTTCGGTAACAGGGGTGTTGATTTGTGGAACCAATTACCTCGAAACGTGGTGGAGGTGTGGTCGCTCGATTGTTTCAAGCGTGGGTTGGACATGTATATAAGTGGGATTGGGGGTTATAAATAGGAGCTGGCTTCGTATGGGCCAATAGGCCTTCTGCAGTTACCTTTGTTCTTATGTTCTTATGTTCCTGTAACTTCCTGCAGTACTTTCTGTTCTTTCATTCCTTCCTTTCATTTCCTTGATGCTTTCACGTTCATCATCAGCCTTGCATCATCTGCAAACATTGACATGTCTGAGCTCACTCCCTCGGGCCGGTCGTTCACATACATTAGGAGCAGCAGTGCGTTCCTAACTCATGGCAGTTTGTCTGCCATGTCCACCAGTTTCGCTCTCATGTCCCGTCAACCCCTGTGGGGGATGCTTATTTATCCAGTCTGTTTCCCTGTGGTTACAGTTCCCTAGTTTTAGGGTTTTAGGTCTTGTTCTCCTTGCCACTGTGGCTGCTTTGTCCATTACCTTCAGACAATTGTTATTGCATTTATCATATTCTTCCCCAGGTCTTTATTGTTTAGAGAGGGATTGTAAGTCACCGCTGCCATTATCTTCGTGTCTCCCACTGTTGTTATTCCTAGTATGAAATAACTGCTACTGGTTGGATTCTCCTGCTAATTTCACTTCTTCAGAGTGCCAGTTTAGCTGTAGCAACAGGGCTACACTCCACTTACCCTTCTGTTCACCCTTTATTTCCTTATTATTTTACGTTCTCGTTGGAGGATTGCATTCCTGTAACACTTGTCATTT
>WNGS01017004.1:0-22445 GCA_020271785.1 Procambarus virginalis | reverse complement strand
TATATCAGATGATTTATACTCTGATGATGTGATGCACCCAAATCTTATGGAAACGCCGAGGATTTGAAACAGATGCGCATGATATGTAAGACGGCTAACAGGAATGCACCTCAGACAGAAGCTGAGTGCACGAACGGTCCGACAACAACTGGCTGTTGAAGTTTCAACCCGCAGTAAATGCAAAAAGCTAATGAACTATCGGCTAACGTGGAACCAGGAGATGCCAGACACAGGACTACAGTATAGGCAGAATGAGTGGCAAGTATGCTTAAATGAAACGGACAGCAGAGGAACGCATCTAGAAACGTTGATATAACATCAACTCTGTCTCCTGAAGCCCACTAAAAAAGAATTACCGTATCATGGCGGCCTATGAATGACGAGGTGAGCTAACATGGGAACGGCCCCTTCAGTTGAGACTGCATGTAGTGGAAATCCATTCAGAATCCTTGCTCAGAACTACCCACATATGCTGCAGACCAATCCTGTAGTTTGCGGCCCCAGCATGGCGCCAGTACCTTGTCAAGCACAGACGAAGCTAGAAAAGTCCAGAGGCACATGCACTAGAATGTCCAGAACTAAGAGGGCATAGAGTACGGAGTCGACAAGGCCATGCCGTGAATATGCCACCCTACGACTATGGAAAGACAGAAGAAGTAAGGGGCGTCAGATCGGAGACGTGAGACATGATCACAACTACAAAATCCTCAGAGGGAGAGGGATCGACGCGGATAAAACAAGGTATAAACTCTATTCACAACTGGTGCGGACATAGCGAACCAAGGGACACAAGTGGAAAATGAGTATCTACATGAGCCACAGAGACTTTTAGAAAGAACTTTTGTCAGCAAGTAGTTAAGGATGGAAAATGCAGATAGGATCTGACGTAGATGTGGTGGAACCTGAAGGCCCTGACTCATACACCAGTTTCAAGTGTCGCTAGATAAGACGCCCAGTAGGCCTCAGGAAAGAATATGTACAACAGTTGATTGACTCGTTCAGCAGGCGCGCAGACACAAAGAGCCAAGAGCTCACAGTCACCCGCTAACACAAATAGGTGAGTACCCACAGATAGGAGCTATGGGAGCAGAGAGGCCAGGATACTAGATATCTATCTAAGGAGATGAAATTCACACACACGCAAGCACAAACTAGGTGCAGTACACAACACACACACACACCAAACATCAAACACAAATCACAACACACAACACACACACACACACACACAACAACACACACTACCACACACACACACACACAAACACACACACACACACACACACACACACACATAGGCGTAGGGAGCAGGAGGCCAGATACAAGGTATCATCTGGGAGATGAAATTCTTCAAGAGTCAGAGAGAGAAAAAGACTTGGGGGTTGACATCACGCCAGACCTGTCCCCTGCAGCCCATATCAAGAGGATAACATCAGCGGCATATGCCAGGCTGGCCAACATAAGAACGGCATTCAGAAACTTGTGTAAAGAATCATTCAGAACTTTGTATACCACATATGTCAGACCAATCCTGGAGTATGCGGCTCCAGCATGGAGTCCATATCTAGTCAAGGATAAGACTAAACTGGAAAAGGTTCAAAGGTTTGCCACCAGACTAGTACCCGAGCTGAGAGGTATGAGCTACGAGGAGAGGCTACGGGAATTAAACCTCACTTCGCTGGAAGACAGAAGAGTTAGGGGGGACATGATCACCACATTCAAGATTCTCAAGGGAATTGATAGGGTAGATAAAGACGGGCTATTTAACACAACAGGGCACACGCAGTAGGGGACACAGGTGGAAATTGAGTGCCCATATGAGCCACAGAAAGAACTTTTTCAGTGTCAGAGTGGTTGACAAATGGAATGCATTAAGAAGTGATGTGGTGGAGGCTGACTCCATACACAGTTTCAAGTGTAGATATGATAGAGCCCAGTAGGCTCAGGAACCTGTACACCAGTTGATTGACAGTTGAGAGGCGGGACCAAAGAGCCAGAGGTCAACCTCCACAAGCACAACTAGGTAAGTACACACAGTCACATCGGGAGGAAAACAACAGTGAAAGAGTGAACACAGGAACATTGAGAATGACAAGAAGGTGTGTGAAGTTCTCAACAAGAAACTCCAGGAGGTCTTCACAGTAAAACGAGAAGTCCCTGAACTAGGAGAGGTGGCTTTGGAAGATTTCAGAATTACCAGAGATGAGGTTAGAAGGCATCTCTTGAATCTGGATGTGAGAAAGTCTTTAGGACATTTTTTTTTTTTTGCACACACTTTTAAAAGAATGTGCAAAGTGCAGAAGCACTTTGCTTTCCAATCTTCATGGTGAATAAAAAGTAACTGGAAACAGGAGACCTACCAATAATATGGAAGACAGTTAATGCAGTCTCAATTTACAAAAGGGGTGACAGACAAGAGGTTGATTGTGCGAAAAAAAAGCTTGTGGAACATTTGGAGCGAAAAAACTTTGTAACACAGCATCAACATGGGTTCAGGGATGGCAGGTCCTGCCTCACAGGATTAATCGAATTCTACGACCAGGCAACAAAAATCAGGCAAGAAAAAGAGGGATGCGCAGAATGCATATTTTTGGATTACTGGAAAGCCTTTGACACAGTACCACACAAGAGGTTTGTGAAAAAGCTGGAGATCAGGCTGGAGTGAAAGGGAAGGTACTCCATTGGATAAAGGAGTACCTAAGCAACAGAAGACAGCGAGTCACTATGAGGGGTGAGGCCTCAGATTGGCGAGAAGTCACCAGTGGAGTTCCGCAGAGTTCAGTCCTTGGACCTGTACTGTATCTGATTTATGTAAATGATATCCATGAGGGTATAGAAGCATTTCTCTCATTGATTGCTAATGATGCAAAAATTATGAGGAGGATTAAAACAGAGGATGATAGTAGGAGACTACAAGATGACTTAGACAGACTGAATAAATGATCCAACAAATGACTACTAAAGTTCAACCCGAGTAAATGCAAGGTCATGAAACTAGGCGATGGAAACAGGAGGCCAGACACAGGAGACCGAATGGGAAATGAAGTACTTAATGAAACGGACAGAGAGAAAGATCTAGGCATTGATATCACACCAAACCTGTCTCCTGAAGCCCACATAAAAATATTACATCTGCAGCATATGCGAGGCTGGCTAACATCAGAACAGCGTTCAGGAACCTGTGTAAGTTATCATTCAGATCCTTGTACACAGCATATGTAAGACCAATCCTGGAGTATGCGGCCCCAGCATGGAGCCCGTACCTTGTCAAGCACAAGACGAAGCTGGAAAAAGTTCAGAGGTATGCCACTAGGCTAGTCCCAGAACTAAGAGGCATGAGATACGAGGAAAGGCCGCGTGAAATGCACCTCACGACACTGGAAGACAGAAGAGTAAAGGGAGACATGATCACTACCTGCAAAATTCTCAGAGGAGTTGACAGGGTAGACAAGGCTAAAGCTTTTAACATGGGTGGTATGCAAACAAGGGGACACAGGAGAAGATTGAGTGCCCAAATGAGCCACAGGGACGTTAGAAAGAACTTTTTCAGTGTCAGAGTAGTTAACAGGTGGAATGCATTAGGCAGTGACGTGGTGGAGGCTGACTCCATACACAGTTTCAAATGTAGATATGACAGAGTCCAGTAGGCTGAGGATTGATTAACGGTTGAGTGGCGGGACAAAAGAGCCAGAGCTCAACCCCCACAAGCACAACTAGGTGAGTACACACACACTATACCAATAGACACAAATAGATAAGAATGCCCAGCTGAGATTTCTCGAAGCAGTGTGTACAAGAAGTGCTGTAAGGTGTGGTACACAAATGCTGATGGAGTGACAAAAAAGAAAAGGAAATATTAGAAAGAGCAAAAAATAACCAGATTTAATTGCAATAGTGGAAATAAAAATAAATGGTATTTTTTATGTGAAACTGGTCTGGAAGCACCTCCACAGGTAAGTGCTTCCACACCAGTTTGAGATGTTTCCTGACCAGCTGGGAATGTTTCCATACCAGTCGTGGATACTTCCACACTAGTGGAGGATGTTTCCAAACCAGTTAGCGATGTTTGAATGCTTCCAGACCAATCGCGGTTGTTTCCAGACCTGTTAATGATGCCTCGGGACCAGTTGGAGATATTTCAGATCAGTTGGTGATTTGTCCAGTTCAGTTGGAGTTTCTTAAACAGTTAGAGAAGTTTCCATATTAGCTGGGAATGCTTGCAAACCAGTTGATGTTTTCAGACATGTTGGTGATGTTTTCAGACACGTTGGTGATGTTTTAAGACATGTTGGTGATGTTTTCAGACACGTTAGTGATGCTTTAGGACATGTTGGTGATGTTTTCAGACACGTTGGTGATATTTTAAGACATGTTGGTTATGTTTTCAGACACGTTAGTGATGTTTTTCAGACACGTCAGTGATGTTTTTCAGACACGTTGGTGATGTTTTCAGACATGTTGGTGATGTTTTCAGACACGTTAGTGATGTTTTTCAGACACGTTAGTGATGTTTTTCAGACACGATGGTGATGTTTTTCAGACACGATGGTGATGTTTTCAGACACGTGGCTATTCCCAGACCAGTTGATGATGCCTGTAGACCAGTCACCGATACTTTCAGACCTGTTGGGCAATGCTTCCAGACCAGTTAATGTTTGTAGATTAATTGGGATTGCTTCCAGACCAGTTGGAGATGCTTCCAAACCAGTTGATGATATTTCCAGACGACATATGAGTAGTAGCACTGCAGGCAGGTCGGGAATGTGAGCGACGTGTATGAATTGATCATGGCCCCAGTAAACTGCTTTTACTTGTCGACTCTCATGTTAAGGGTCGGTCCTTATAGGATGCTTGGTCGTTGTAAATGTGTCATCTTGTTGTATTGCTTCGTCATCATTCCTCAGTACAACCTTATACATTATCTACACCACTCTGATGTATTCCTACAACAGATTCTAAAGATGAATGTTGACTTTATGTTGCCACAAATTCACGGACATGAAGAACCAGGTGATATTGTGCTCTTAGGTAAAGAATAATGCATGAGGGGGGAGGGTAAAGGGAAGGGTAAGTATGAGGTGAAACAAAAGTCTGACAGGCAAGGACAGGGAACATGCAGGAACACACACACACATTATGTGGTTCGTGCAAACATACAGGGATGCTGCGAGATCTTCCACCCCAGCTGACTGAGGACACTAAGCCACCAGCATCACCCCCAATTACCAAGATAAAACAAGAGATTGAATTTCTTTCTCTCAGCAGAAATTTAACCGTTGTAAATAGGCTTCAAATGGTATTCAAACCTCCACACCTTTCACATTACTAGCATGGATCAGGTCCGTGCAGATGTGGGAGGCAGGAGCCGGCCAAAACCATGTATTATATATGACGATAAAGATGTTTTGGTGCGGTGGTAACGCGGGCAGTTGGCTGCCAGAGATGGAATGCTGCCTCTGACGTCCGGCAAGCTGGCCAACTGAAAAATGAATTCAAGCTGGATGTGATGGAGGTGAGTGAAGGGGAGCTGGTGTAATGGGTGAGGCGAGTGAAGGGGAGCTGGTGTAATGGGTGAGGTGAGTGAAGGGCTGCTGGTGTAATGGGTGAGGCGGGTGAACGGGTGCTGGTGTAATGGGTGAGGTGAGTGAAGGGGAGCTGGTGTAATGGGTGAGGCGGGTGAAGGGGAGCTGGTGTAATGGGTGAGGCGGGTGAAGGGGAGCTGGTGTAATGGGTGAGGCGGGTGAAGGGGTGCTGGTGTAATGGGTGAGGTGAGTGAAGGGAGCTGGTGTAATGGGTGAGGCGGGTGAAGGGGTGCTGGTGTAATGGGTGAGGCGGGTGAAGGGGTGCTGGTGTAATGGGTGAGGCGGGTGAAGGGGAGCTGGTGTAATGGGTGAGGTGAGTGAAGGGGAGCTGGTGTAATGGGTGAGGCGGGTGAAGGGGAGCTGGTGTAATGGGTGAGGCGGTGAAGGGGTGCTGGTGTAATGGGTGAGGCGAGTGAAGGGGAGCTGGTGTAATGGGTGAGGTGAGTGAAGGGAGCTGGTGTAATGGGTGAGGCAAGTGAAGGGGAGCTGGTGTAATGGGTGAGGCAAGTGAAGGGGAGCTGGTGTAATGGGTGAGGCGGGTGAAGGGGAGCTGGTTGTATGGGTGAGGCGGGTGAAGGGGTGCTGGTGTAATGGGTGAGGCGGGTGAAGGGGAGCTGGTGTAATGGGTGAGGCAAGTGAAGGCCTGCTGGTGTAATGGGTGAGGCGAGTGAAGGGCTGCTGGTGTAATGGGTGAGGCGAGTGAAGGGTTGATCAGATAATGGGGTGAGGTGAGTGAAGGGTTTATGAACCAGGTATTTACCTGATTNAAGGAATAACAGGACACTGGAGAGCAGAGAAAGATACCAGATTGCCAGGAATGAATATGTCAGGATGAGAAGAGAGGCGGAAAGACAATACGAAAACGACATCGCAGGCAAGGCAAAGACTCAGCCTAAATTGCTGCATAGCCACATCAGGAGAAAAACAACAGTAAAGGAACAGGTTATGAAATTAAGGATAGGGGCAGAAGGATTCACTACAAGCGACAAGGAAGTATGTGAGGAACTGAATAAGAAATTCCAAGAGGTCTTCACCCTAGAACAAGGAGAAATCCCAGAGTTAGAGAGGGGATAGCTAACCAGGAACCACTGGAAGAGTTTGAGATTACAAGCGGGGAAGTAAGAAAGTGTTTACTAGAGTTGGATGTGACAAAGGCTATAGGCCCAGATGGAATCTCTCCTTGGATACTTAAGGAAGGAGCAGAAGAACTGTGCCTACCACTCTCCATAGTGTATAACAAATCTCTGGCAACAGGGGAACTGCCAGAAATTTGGAAAGCAGCTAATGTAGTCCCGATATACAAGAAAGGGGATAGACAGGAGGCACTGAATTACAGGCCAGTGTCCCTAACCTGCATACCATGCAAGCTGATGGAGAAGATTGTGCGAAGAAAGCTAGTGGAACACCTGGAGCGAAGGAACTTTGTAACACAGCATCAACATGGGTTCAGGGATGGCAGGTCCTGCCTCACAGGGTTACTTGAATTCTACGACCATGCTACAAAATAAGGCAAGAAAGAGAAGGGTGGGCAGACTGCATATTTTTGGATTGTCAGAAAGCCTTTGATACAGTGCCACACAAGAGGCTAGTGAAAAAGCTGGAGATGCAGGCTGGAGTGAAAGGGAAGGTACTCCGTTGGATACAGGAGTACCTAACCAACAGGAGACAAAGAGTCAGTGTGAGGGGTGAGGTCTCAGATTGGCGAGACGTTACGAGTGGAGTCCCGCAGGGGTCAGTCCTTGGACCTATACTGTTTCTGATATATGTAAATGATCTCCCAGAGGGTATAGAATCGTTTCTCTCAATGTTTGCCGATGATGCAAAAATTATGAGGAGGATTGAAACTGAGGACGATAGTAGGAGGCTACAAGACGACCTAGACAGACTGAGTGAATGGTCCAACAAATGGCTGTTGAAGTTCAACCCGAGTAAATGCAAAGTAATGAAACTAGGCAGTGGAAACAGGAGGCCAGACACAGGATACAGAATAGGAGATGAAGTACTTAATGAAACGGACAGAGAGAAAGATCTAGGAGTTGATATCACACCAAACCTGTCTCCTGAAGCCCACATAAAAAGGATAACATCTGCGGCATATGCGAGGCTGGCTAACATCAGAACAGCGTTCAGGAACCTGTGTAAGGAATCATTCAGAATCTTGTACACCACATATGTAAGACCAATCCTGGAGTACGCAGCCCCAGCATGGAGCCCGTACCTTGTCAAGCACAAGACGAAGCTGGAAAAAGTCCAAAGGTATGCCACTAGACTAGTCCCAGAACTAAGAGGCATGAGTTACGAGGAAAGGCTGCGGGAAATGCACCTTACGACACTGGAAGACAGAAGAGTAAGGGGAGATATGATCACAACCTACAAAATCCTCAGAGGAATCGACCGGGTAGACAAGGACAAACTATTCAACACTGGGGGGACGCGAACAAGGGGACACAGGTGGAAACTGAGTACCCACATGAGCCACAGAGACGTTAGAAGGAACTTTTTCAGTGTCAGAGTAGTTAACGGATGGAATGCATTAGGCAGTGATGTGGTGGAGGCTGACTCCATACACAGTTTCAAGTGTAGGTATGATAGAGCCCAGTAGGCTCAGGAATCTGTACACCAGTTGATTGACAGTTGAGAGGCGGGACCAAAGAGCCAAAGCTCAACCCCCGCAAGCACAAATAGGTGAGTACAAATAGGTGAGTACACACACACACACACACACACACACACACACACACACACACACACACACACACACACACACACACACACACACCACACACACACCACACACACACACACTAGCGATCATGACAGGTACATCCACTACAGGAGCAGCGGACCACATAACAACATGGTGAACACTACATATCACCTGATTTCATCAACATAACAAAACACCAACGCAACCACATGTCTCTCAATGACGCAAGCTTATGTCTCTCAATGACGCAAGCTTATGTGTCTCAATGACGCAAGCTTATGTCTCTCAATGACGCAAGCTTATGTCTCTCAATGACGCAAGCTTATGTGTCTCAATGACGCAAGCTTATGTCTCTCAATGACGCAAGCTTATGTCTCTCAATGAGGCAAGCTTATGTCTCTCAATGACGCAAGTTTGTCTCAATGACGCCAGCTTATGTATCTCAATGAGGCAAGCTTATGTCTCTCAATGACGCAAGCTTATGTACCTCAATGACGCAAGCTTGTCTCAATGACGCAAGCTTATGTATCTCAATGACGCAAGCTTATATCTCTCAATGACGCAAGCTTGTCTCAATGACGCAAGCTTATGTCTCTCAATGACGCAAGCTTGCCGGGCGGAGCATGGCGTCATATGCTCCAGTACAACACCCACCAACACAATACACGCCAAACTACTCTCCCAGAGCCATTCTGGTCCAGCCGCCCGGCCACAATACCTGGCTAACTGTCCCGTATTCTGGACGTGAGATACCAATGTCGAACCCTGTAAGCTATAGGGATAAAACACTGCAACATGTTGTACAATACAAACCAATTCTTTCCGAGTTTTAGTAGCGATCCTTAAATGCAAAGTTCAGGGATTTCCGCCTTTATGAACGCGTGGCGCGTATGAGATTTTCGCAAGGCTTCTGGCAGCAAGCCTAAAAGCAGAAACTGCGCTGCCAGACGTACAAAATAACGGATTTTGCTTTTTAATAATCTCTAATATCTCTACTCGTTGTTAGACAAATAGTTCTGGAGTCAATACTCACCTAGTTGTGCTTGTGGGGGTTGAGCTCTGGCTCTTTCAGCCCAACTCTCAACTGTCAATCAACTTTTTTTTTTCTTTCACACACACACCCAGGAAGAAGCCCGTAGTAGCTGTCTAACTCGCAGGTACCTATTTACTGCTAGGTAACAGGGGTCAGCAGGGTGAAAGAAACTCTGCCCATTTGTTTCCGCCTCCACCGGGGATCGATCCCCAGACACCCCAGCATTACGAGTCCGGAGCGCTGTCCACTCAGCTGTCAGGCCCCTCAATGCACTTGACTCAAGGCTCAGGGGGTCGACCCTGCATGCACAAATATGTAAGGATGCTCACACACACACACACACACAGCGTCCGCGATTCACACTCCAGGGACCCGGGTTCATTCCCGACTGAGATAAAAAGAATTGAGCAGCTTGTCTCTCCTGATGACTAGTGTTGTTCATCCTGGATTTATACCTAGGTAATTACACACACACACACACATACACGCACGCACGCACGCACACACACACACACACACACACACACACACACACACACACACACACACACACACACACACACACACACACACACACACACACACACACACACTTTTCCTCAGGGAAAAGACGGCCCAAGATATGATGGATTACATCACGCAGAAGTGCAAGGACGCAGCAAACAAGTTTGTCCCAGCCCAAAGGAAAACAGTGAAATGAAGATGAGAAACCCATGGTTTAATCAGAGATGTAGGCTAGCTAAGCAACAAAGTAAAAGGGCATGGAGAAACTATAGGAATAACAGGACACTGGAGAGCAGAGAAAGATACCAGAATGCCAGGAACGAATATGTCAGAATGAGAAGAGAGGCAGAAAGACAATACGAAAATGACATCGCAAGCAAGGCAAAGACTCAGCCTAAATTGCTGCATAGCCACATCAGGAGAAAAACAACAGTAAAGGAACAGGTTATGGAATTAAGGATAGGGGCAGAAGGATTCACTACAAACGACAAGGAAGTATGTGAGGAACTGAATAAGAAATTCCAAGAGGTCTTCACCTTAGAGCAAGGAGAAATCCCAGAGATAAGAGAGGGAATAGCTAACCAGGAACCACTGGAAGAGTTTGAGATTACCAGCGGGGAAGTAAGGAAGTGTTTACTAGAGTTGGATGTGACAAAGGCTATAGGCCCAGATGGAATCTCCCCTTGGATACTAAAGGAAGGAGCAGAAGAACTGTGCCTCCCACTCTCCATAGTGTATAACAAATCACTGGCAACAGGGGAACTGCCAGAAATTTGGAAAACAGCTAACGTAGTCCCGATATACAAGAAAGGGGATAGACAGGAGGCACTGAACTACAGGCCAGTGTCCCTAACCTGCATACCATGCAAGCTGATGGAGAAGATTGTGCGAAGAAAGCTAGCACCTGGAGCGAAAGAACTTTGTAACACAGCATCAACATGGATTCAGGGATGGCAGGTCCTGCCTAACAGGGTTACTTGAATTCTACGACCAGGTAACAAAAATAAGGCAAGAGAGAGAAGGGTGGGCAGACTGCATATTTTTGGATTGTCAGAAAGCCTTTGATACAGTGCCACACAAGAGGCTAGTGAAAAAGCTGGAGATCAGGGTGGAGTGAAAGGGAAGGTACTCCATTGGATAAGGGAGTACCTAAGCAACAGAAGACAGCGAGTCACTATGAGGGGTGAGGCCTCAGATTGGCGAGAAGTCACCAGTGGAGTTCCGCAGAGTTCAGTCCTTGGACCTGTACTGTATCTGATTTATGTAAATGATCTCCCAGAGGGTATAGAAGCATTTCTCTCATTGTTTGCTAATGATGCAAAAATTATGAGGAGGATTAAAACAGAGGATGATAGTAGGAGACTACAAGATGACTTAGACAGACTGAATAAATGATCCAACAAATGACTACTAAAGTTCAACCCGAGTAAATGCAAGGTCATGAAACTAGGCGATGGAAACAGGAGGCCAGACACAGGATACCGAATGGGAAATGAAGTACTTAATGAAACGGACAGAGAGAAAGATCTAGGCATTGATATCACACGAAACCTGTCTCCTGAAGCCCACATAAAAATATTACATCTGCAGCATATGCGAGGCTGGCTAACATCAGAACAGCGTTCAGGAACCTGTGTAAGTTATCATTCAGATCCTTGTACACAGCATATGTAAGACCAATCCTGGAGTATGCGGCCCCAGCATGGAGCCCGTACCTTGTCAAGCACAAGACGAAGCTGGAAAAAGTTCAGAGGTATGCCACTAGGCTAGTCCCAGAACTAAGAGGCATGAGTTACGAGGAAAGGCCGCGTGAAATGCACCTCACGACACTGGAAGACAGAAGAGTAAAGGGAGACATGATCACTACCTGCAAAATTCTCAGAGGAGTTGACAGGGTAGACAAGGCTAAAGCTTTTAACATGGGTGGTATGCAAACAAGGGGACACAGGAGAAGATTGAGTGCCCAAATGAGCCACAGGGACGTTAGAAAGAACTTTTTCAGTGTCAGAGTAGTTAACAGGTGGAATGCATTAGGCAGTGACGTGGTGGAGGCTGACTCCATACACAGTTTCAAATGTAGATATGACAGAGTCCAGTAGGCTGAGGATTGATTAACGGTTGAGTGGCGGGACAAAAGAGCCAGAGCTCAACCCCCACAAGCACAACTAGGTGAGTACACACACACTATACCAATAGACACAAATAGATAAGAATGCCCAGCTGAGATTTCTCGAAGCAGTGTGTACAAGAAGTGCTGTAAGGTGTGGTACACAAATGCTGATGGAGTGACAAAAAAGAAAAGGAAATATTAGAAAGAGCAAAAAATAACCAGATTTAATTGCAATAGTGGAAATAAAAATAAATGGTATTTTTTTATGTGAAACTGGTCTGGAAGCACCTCCACAGGTAAGTGCTTCCACACCAGTTTGAGATGTTTCCTGACCAGCTGGGAATGTTTCCATACCAGTCGTGGATACTTCCACACTAGTGGAGGATGTTTCCAAACCAGTTAGCGATGTTTCGATCAGTTTGGATGCTTTTCAGACCAATAAGGTGATGTTGAATGCTTCCAGACCAATTGCGTTGTTTCCAGACCAGTTAATGATGCCTCGGGACCAGTTGGAGATATTTCAGATCAGTTGGTGATTTGTCCAGTTCAGTTGGAGTTTCTTAAACAGTTAGAGAAGTTTCCATATTAGCTGGGAATGCTTGCAAACCAGTTGATGTTTTCAGACATGTTGGTGATGTTTTCAGACACGTTGGTAATGTTTTAAGACATGTTGGTGATGTTTTCAGACACGTTAGTGATGTTTTCAGACACGTTAGTGATGTTTTAGGACATGTTGGTGATGTTTTCAGACACGTTAGTGATGTTTTTCAGACACGATGGTGATGTTTAAGACATGTTGGTGATGTTTTCAGACACGTTGGATGTTTTCAGACATGTTGGTGATGTTTTTCAGACACGATGGTGATGTTTTAAGACATGTTGGTGATGTTTTCAGACACGTTGGTGATGTTTTCAGACATGTGGTGATGTTTTCAGACATGTTGGTGATGTTTTCAGACACGTTAGTGATGTTTTTCAGACACGTTAGTGATGTTTTTCAGACACGATGGTGATGTTTTTCAGACACGATGGTGATGTTTTCAGACACGTGGCTATTCCCAGACCAGTTGATGATGCCTGTAGACCAGTCACCGATACTTTCAGACCTGTTGGGCAATGCTTCCAGACCAGTTAATGTTTGTAGATTAATTGGGATTGCTTCCAGACCAGTTGGAGATGCTTCCAAACCAGTTGATGATATTTCCAGACGACATATGAGTAGTAGCACTGCAGGCAGGTCGGGAATGTGAGCGACGTGTATGAATTGATCATGGCCCCAGTAAACTGCTTTTACTTGTCGACTCTCATGTTAAGGGTCGGTCCTTATAGGATGCTTGGTCGTTGTAAATGTGTCATCTTGTTGTATTGCTTCGTCATCATTCCTCAGCACAACCTTATACATTATCTACACCACTCTGATGTATTCCTACAACAGATTCTAAAGATGAATGTTGACTTTATGTTGCCACAAATTCACGGACATGAAGAACCAGGTGATATTGTGCTCTTAGGTAAAGAATAATGCATGAGGGGGGGGGTAAAGGGAAGGGTAAGTATGAGGTGAAACAAAAGTCTGACAGGCAAGGACAGGGAACATGCAGGAACACACACACACATTATGTGGTTCGTGCAAACATACAGGGATGCTGCGAGATCTTCCACCCCAGCTGACTGATGACAGTAAGCCACCAGCATCACCCCTAATTACCAAGATAAAACAAGAATTGAATTTCATTCTCTCAGCAGAAATTTAACCGTTGTAAATAGGCTTCAAATGGTATTCAAACATGCACACCTTTCACATTACTAGCATGGATCAGGTCCGTGCAGATGTGGGAGGCAGGAGCCGGCCAAAACCATGTATTATATATGACAATAAAGATGTTTTGGTGCGGTGGTAACGCGGGCAGTTGGCTGCCAGAGATGGAATGCTGCCTCTGACGTCCGGCAAGCTGGCCAACTGAAAAATGAATTCAAGCTGGATGTGATGGAGGTGAGTGAAGGGGAGCTGGTGTAATGGGTGAGGCGGGTGAAGGGGTGCTGGTGTAATGGGTGAGGTGAGTGAAGGGGTGCTGGTGTAATGGATGAGGTGAGTGAAGGGTGCTGGTGTAATGGGTGAGGCGAGTGAAGGGGTGCTGGTGTAATGGGTGAGGTGAGTGAAGGGGTCCTGGTGTAATGGGTGAGGCGAGTGAAGGGGTGCTGGTGTAATGGGTGAGGCGAGTGATGGGGAGCTGGTGTAATGGGTGAGGCGAGTGAAGGGGTGCTGGTGTAATGGGTGAGGTGAGTGAAGGGGAGCTGGTGTAATGGGTGAGGCGAGTGAAGGGGTGCTGGTGTAATGGGTGAGGTGAGTGAAGGGGAGCTGGTGTAATGGGTGAGGTGAGTGAAGGGGTGCTGGTGTAATGGGTGAGTTGGGTGAAGGGTTGATCAGATAATAGGGTGAGGTGAGTGAAGGGTGTTATGAACCAGGTATTTACCTGATTTCTCACTATTATAATGTATGAATAATTGTACATTTATCACACCTCATTTGCTATGGACTACAAATTTTCCATATTTCTGTTTCCAGTTTCATAAGTACTGTATTATATTATATCATTCTACTTGTGTGTGATACAGTGATGCCATTGTATTACCCTGTTGTATTGTTTTCTGTGTATGAGTTGGTCAGTGATGCGGGCGTGTACGAGTGGACCTGTATTAGATGGTGGGATGCGAACCCTGGTGTGGGTGTCATTGTTACCAGGTGTGCATTGTCATTCATTAACTGTTATTTTTCCTTATGAGAAGTATAATTATTTGAGATCTCGTTCCTGAGTGTCTAAGATATTTAGAGTGTTTAGAAGTGTTTGGGAGTGATTATCTCAGCATGGTAGTGTGGCTGTTGAGATGTTTTGTTAGTCGTACCTGGTGATGATTAGCCTGGCCGCTCCTGGTTGTCATTCAAGACGAGATTGTCATTCGGGGCGAGCGGAGCATCAGTTGCGGTTGGGGTCTTGGTTTACTGGAGGTGTGTTTAAGTTAAGTAGTGTGTGAGTTGTTATTGACTATGAGTGTTCTTTGTGTTTGGTAATGCATGTTATTAAGTGCTAAGCCAGTTTCCTTTCAATATTGTATCAGTGTTCATCAGCCCATAATTAATTCCTTACTTCATAAGTGATTGTGTACTCTGTCTTTATTTCTTGTGATATATTATTTGTGTTAGTACCACAGAGTAAACTTGTGTTTCCATTTTTCCCACAGTTGTTTTACTTAATGATGCCTAGAATATTATTGATGTTTGATAGGCTACTGTGAATATGATTAACTGTGATGGGAACACGACCCTTGCTCAAGATGTGACGCATATAAACTTTTGGGGGCCTGTCTGGGAGAAAAAATGTATTATGCTATGCATCTTGTGCAAGGCTCGTGCTCCCATCACAGTTAATCATATTCACATTTTTTTGGCCAGGGAGGGTGTGAGTGATGAGAGACATGGAGGGAGTGTGTGATGAGAGATAGGGAGGGTGACAGGGATGAGAGACAGGGAGGGTGTTAGTGATGAGAGACAGGGAGGGTGTGTGTGATGAGAGACAGGGAGGGTGTGAGTGATGAGAGTCAGGGAGGGTGTGAGTGATGAGAGAGAGAGGGAGGGTGTCAGTGAGGAGAGACAAGGAGAGTGTAAGAACAGGAAGATGTGGAGGAGATGTGGGCACTGGACCGACTACGGCACCGCTTGTCACCCCTATCTAGGCTAAATATAAGTGTGTGTTGAAGGTCAGAAGCCAGATGCTTGTGGTTAGCCTCATACAACTTTGCATGGTAATTTATGATATTATAAAGTCTCATAGGGTGGTCAGTCAGCCCCTATGCCTCTCTTGAAAGGAAATCATCCTCTGGTACCACCTTCATAAGGTTGGTGGATAAGAAATGTGCAATAAAAAGTCTATAGAATTTATATCATTTTTTTAAATACTAGTGTATTCAGATATTGACATTCAAAACGAATGTTCAGGTGACAGATTTGCATTCTTGGCTCAACCTATTGACTACAGAGGTGTAGATAGTGTGTAGTGAAAATGGTCACCCAGGAGTGGCCAGTTGGCCCAACACTCAGCGGCTGCTAGGTCTCTCGCTCTGTACATCCTCAGCTGAATAAAAGAGCGAACGAGAGAGTCACGTGTACGAGCTCCACAACGAAGGTTTCGAGTGAATGACCCGGCTTGCTGGTAGTCAGGTAACACCGCTAACAATGTCATTCATTAATACTCCATGCAACATCGGACCTCCATGGTATATACAAATAAAAAATATCATTGAGGTTCACGCGAATTCTTAACACAAGTGCTTGATATGTGCCCATGAGAGTTAATGCAGCACTTAACACATGAGGAGTGCTAATGCAACACTTAACTCATGAGGAGTGCTATTGCAGCACTTAACACATGAGGAGCACTAACACAGCACTTAACACATGAGGAGCACTAACACAGCACTTAACACATGAATAGTACTAACACAGCACTTAACACATGAGGAGCACTAACGCAGCACTTAACACGAGGAGTACTAACACAGCACTTAACACACATGATTAGTGCACATGCCCTCGCTCACATTAACCATCTCAGACTATAAACCTGCGGTCAGCATTAATAGCCCTGCCTTGGAGGGGCAACATTCTTGTACTTTTTGTGGCTGGAAATCAAATCCCCAATGATTCAGGTGATTGAAACTAAACTTAGCGGGCTGAGCAAGACGCCCTCCCTCCCTCCGTAGCGTCCTGCCAGAGCCATATATCAGCTAACCCGGAGAGACAATTATAACCCGAAGCCCCCCTGGCCATCTCCCGGGACCTTGCCCGCGGCACAAATCGGGTATCTTGACTCGCTTGATTACCAATTTGACGGAACCACTGTACCTCGCCGATTGATCTGTCCAGTGGGGATAATGGAAAGGATTAATTGATGGCCTTAATTAGTGCTGGCGAAGTAATTAATTGAGAGTGTACACCCAATCTGGCTGTATATTGAATGGCGGGGTTGGGGCGGGCGGTAACCAGGACTCCCTGTATCAATATCAAGCCGGCGGCCAACCAGCCTGGGTAACCCTCTGCCCCACGTTCGCTGCCGCACATCGTTAGCCAGCGGACCCCTCGTGGTGTTGCTGCTCCTGCCTCCACTCCTCTTACACCTGATATTACTTCCACTCTCGTTGTTGCTATCCTGGCTACTGTTGGTCATGTTGCTATCCTGGCTACTGTTGGTCATGTTGTTGCTATCCTGGCTACTGTTGGTCATGTTGTTGCTATCCTGGCTACTGTTGGTCACGTTGCTATCCTGGCTACTGTTGCTCATGTTGTTGCTATCCTGGTTACTGTTGGTCACACTGCTGTTCCTATCCTGGCTACTGTTGGTCACACTGCTGTTGCTATCCTGGCTACTGTTGGTCACACTGCTGTTGCTATTATGGCTACTGTTGGTCATGCTGCTGTTGCTATCCTGGCTACTGTTGGTCACACTGCTATTGCTATCCTGGCTACTATTGGTCACACTGTTGTTGCTACCATGACTACTGTTGGTCATATTGCTACTGTTGCAATCCTGACAACTGTTGCTTATGCTGTTGCTAGCATAACTACTGTTGGTAATACTGCTGCTGTGTTATCCTGGCTACTGTTGGTCATACTGCTGCTTTGATATCCTGGTTGTTGGCAATACTGCTGCAGTTCCTATCCTGACTACTGTTGTTCATGCATATGCTGCTGATGTTACCTTGTTTGTGTGTGTCTCCGGTGTGAGTGTTGGAACTATATCCACTCGTAAATATTTGTCATTCCTGTAGCTGCCTTCCCAGTATGGTGTGGCTGCCTTCCCAGTATGGTGTAGCTGCCTTCCCAGTATGGTATAGCTGCCTTCCCAGTATGGTTTGGCTGCCTTCCCAGTATGGTGTCGCTGCCTTCCCAGTATGGTGTGGCTGCCTTCCCAGTATGGTGTGGCTGCCTTCCCAGTATGGTGTCGCTGCCTTCCCAGTATGGTGTAGCTGCCTTCCCAGTATGGTATAGCTGCCTTCCCAGTATGGTTTGGCTGCCTTCCCAGTATGGTATAGCTGCCTTCCCAGTATGGTGTGGCTGCCTTCCCAGTATGGTATAGCTGCCTTCCCAGTATGGTGTGGCTGCCTTCCCAGTATGGTATAGCTGCCTTCCCAGTATGGTGTGGCTGCCTTCCCAGTATGGTATAGCTGCCTTCCCAGTATGGTGTGGCTGCCTTCCCAGTATGGTGTAGCTGCCTTCCCATAATGGTTTGGCTGCCTTCCCAATATGGTGTAGCTGCCTTCCCAGTGTGGTGTAGCTGCCTTCCCAGTATGGTGTATCTGCCTTCCCAGTATGGTGCAGCTGCCTTCCCAGTATGGAGTAGCTGCCTTCCCAGTATGGTGTGGTTGCCTTCCCAGTATGGTGTAGCTGCCTTCCCAGTATGGTGTAGCTGCCTTCCCAGTACGGTGTAGCTGCCTTCCCAGTATGGTGTAGCTGCCTTCCTCATGATGTGGCTGCCTTCCCAGTATGGTGTAGTTGCCTTCCCAGTATGGTGTAGCTGCCTTCCAAGTATGGTGTATCTGCCTTCCCTGTATGGTGTAGCTGCCCTCCCAGTATGGTGTGGCTGCCTTCCCAGTACGGTGTAGCTGCCTTCCCAGTATGGTGTGGCTGCCTTCCCAGTATGGTGTGGCTGCCTTCCCAGTATGGTGTAGCTGCCTTCCCAGTATAGTGTGGCTGCCTTTCCAGTATGGTGTAGCTGCCTTCCCAGTATGTTGTAGCTGTCTTCCTCATGGTGTGGCTGCCATCCCAGTATGGTGTAGCTGCCTTCCCAGTATGGTGTGGCTGCCTTCCCAGTATGGTGTGGCTGCCTTCCCAGTATGGTGTGGCTGCCTTTCCAGTATGGTGTGGCTGCCTTCCCAGTATGGTGTGGCTGCATTCCCAGTATGGTGTGGCTGCCTTCCCAGTATGGTGTGGCTGCCTTCCGAGTATGGTGTGGCTGCCTTCCCAGTATGGTGTGGCTGCCTTTCCAGTATGGTGTGGCTGCCTTCCCAGTATTGTGTGGCTGCCTTCCCTGTATGGTGTGGCTGCCTTCCCAGTATGGTGTAGCTGCCTTCCCATAATGGTGTGGCTGCCTTCCCAATATGGTGTAGCTGCCTTCCCAGTACGGTATAGCTGCCTTCCCAGTATGGTGTAGCTGCCTTCCCAGTATGGTGTGGCTGCCTTTCCAGTATGGTGTGGCTGCCTTCCCAGTATGGTGTGGCTGCATTCCCAGTATGGTGTGGCTGCCTTCCCAGTATGGTGTGGCTGCCTTCCGAGTATGGTGTGGCTGCCTTCCCAGTATGGTGTGGCTGCCTTTCCAGTATGGTGTGGCTGCCTTCCCAGTATTGTGTGGCTGCCTTCCCTGTATGGTGTGGCTGCCTTCCCAGTATGGCGTGGCTGCCTTCCCAGTATGGTGTGGCTGCCTTCCCAGTATGGTGTGGCTGCCTTCCCAGTATGGTGTGGCTGCCTTTCCAGTATGGTGTGGCTGCCTTTCCAGTATTGTGTGGCTGCCTTCCCTGTATGGTGTGGCTGCCTTCCCAGTATGGTGTAGCTGCCTTCCCATAATGGTGTGGCTGCCTTCCCAATATGGTGTAGCTGCCTTCCCAGTATGGTATAGCTGCCTTCCCAGTATGGTGTAGCTGCCTTCCCAGTATGGTGTAGCTGCCTTCCCAGTATGGTGTGGCTGCCTTCCCAGTATGGTGTGGCTGCCTTCCTCATGGTGTGGCTGCCTTCCCAGTATGGTGTAGCTGCCTTCCCAGTATAGTGTGGCTACCTTCCCAGTATGGTGTGGCTGCCTTCCCAGTATGGTGTGGCTGCCTTCCCAGTATGGTGTAGCTGCCTTCCCATTATGGTGTGGCTGCCTTCCCAGTATGGAGTAGCTGCCTTCCCAGTATGGTGAAGCTGCTTTCCCAGTATGGTGTAGCTGCATTCCCAGTATGGTGTGGCTGCCTTCCCAGTATGGAGTAGCTGCCTTCCCAGTATGGTGTGGCTGCCTTCCCAGTATGGTGTAGCTGCCTTCCCAGTATGGTGTGGCTGCCTTCCCAGTATGGCGTAGCTGCCTTCCCAGTATGGTGTGGCTGCCTTCCCAGTATGGTGTGGCTGCCTTTCCAGTATGGTGTGGCTGCCTTTCCAGTATGATGTGGCTGCCTTCCCAGTATTGTGTAGCTGCCTTCCCTGTATGGTGTAGCTGCCTTCCCTGTATGGTGTGGCTCCCTTCCCAGTATGGTGTAGCTGCCTACCAAGTATGGTGTGGGTGCCTTTCCAGTATGGTGTGGCTGCCTTCCCAGTATGGTGTGGCTCCCTTCCCAGTATGGTGTAGCTGCCTTCCCAGTATGGTGTGGCTGCCTTCCCAGTATAGAGTGGCTGCCTTCCCAGTATGGAGTAACTGCCTTCCCAGTATGGTGTGGCTGCCTTCCCAGTATGGTGTGGCTGCCTTCCCAGTATGGTGTGGCTGCCTTCCCAGTATGGAGTAGCTGCCTTCCCAGTATGGTGTGGCTGCCTTTCCAGTATGGTGTAGCTGCCTTCTCAGTATGGTGTGGCTGCCTTCCCAGTATGGTGTGGCTGCCTTCCCAGTATGGTGTAGCTTCCTTCCCAGTATGGTGTGGCTGCCTTCCCAGTATGGTGTGGCTGCCTTCCCAGTATGGAATAGCTGCCTTCCCAGTATGGTGTGGCTGCCTTCCCAGTATGGTGTAGCTGCCTTCCCAGTATGGTGTGGCCGCCTTCCCAGTATGGAGTAGCTGCCTTCCCAGTATGGTGTGGCTGCCTTCCCAGTATGGAGTAGCTGCCTTCCCAGTATGGTGTGGCTGCCTTCCCAGTATGGTGTGGCTGCCTTTCCAGTATGGTGTGGCTGCCTTTCCAGTATGGTGTGGCTGCCTTCCCAGTATTGTGTGGCTGCCTTCCCTGTATGGTGTAGCTGCCTTCCCGGTTTGGTGTGGCTCCCTTCCCAGTATGGTGTAGCTGCCTACCCAGTATGGTGTGGCTGCCTTTCCAGTATGGTGTGGCTGCCTTCCCAGTATGGTGTGGCTCCCTTCCCAGTATGGTGTAGCTGCCTTCCCAGTATGGTGTGGCTGCCTTCCCAGTATGGTGTGGCTGCCTTTCCAGTATGGTGTAGCTGCCTTCCCAGTAAGGTGTGGCTGCCTTCCCAGTATGGTGTGGCTCCCTTCCCAGTATGGTGTAGCTGCCTTCCCAGTATGGTGTGGCTGCCTTCCCAGTATGGTGTGGCTGCCTTTCCAGTATGGTGTAGCTGCCTTCCAAGTATGGTGTGGCTGCCTTCCCAGTATGGTGTGGCTCCCTTCCCAGTATGGTGTAGCTGCTTTCCTTGTATGGTGTGGCTCCCTTCCCAGTATGGTGTAGCTGCCTTCCTTGTATGGTGTGGCTCCCTTCCCAGAATGGTGTAGCTGCCTTCCCAGTATGGTGTAGCTGCCTTCTGGTCTTCTCTCTCCCTTTCCCATCCTCATTACATTACACTTGTTGGGAATGAATTCCAGCCACCATGTGTTTGTACACTCCTGGAGTTTGTCTATGTTCTTTTGTGTTTTCCTTTGTTATGAATGGACATAGCAAAGGGGTAATAATAGGGTATTAAAAGTATCAACACAAGACAGAAAACGAAACAATGGGCATAAATTGAATAAGTTTAGATTTAGGAAAGACTTGGGTAAATACTGGTTCGGTAACAGGGGTGTTGATTTGTGGAACCAATTACCTCGAAACGTGGTGGAGGTGGGGTCCCTCGATTGTTTGAAGTGCGGGTTGGACATGTATATGAGTGGGATTGGGTGGTTATAGATAGGAGCTGGCTTCGTATGGGCCAATAGGCCTTCTGCAGTTACCTTTGTTCTTATGTTCTTATGTTCCTGTAACTTCCTTGCAGTTCTCTTCTGTTCTTTCATTCCTTGTTTTCATTTCCTTGATGCTTTCACGTTCATCATCAACCTTGCATCATCTGCAAACATTGACATGTTTGAGCTCACTCCCTCGGGCAGGTCGTTCACATACATTAGGAGCAGCAGTTGCGTTCCTAACTCATGGCAGTTTGTCTGCCATGTCCACCAGTTTCGCTCTCCATGTCCCGCCAACCCCGTGTGGGGGATGCTTATTTATCCACTCTGTTTCCCTGTGGTTACAGTTCCCTAGTTTTAGGGTTTTAGGTCTTGTTCTCCTTGCCACTGTGGCTGCTTTGTCCATTACCTTCAGACAATTCATTTGCATTTAGACTTATTGCATTTATCATATTCTTCCCCAGGTCTTTATTGTTTGGAGAGGGATTGTAAGTCACCGCTGCCATTATCTTCGTGTCTCCCACTGTTGTTAATCCTAGTATGAAATAGCTGCTACTGGTTGGATTCTCCTGCTAATTTCACTTCTTCAGAGTGCCAGTTTAGCTGTAGCAACAGGGCTACACTCCACTTACCCTTCTGTTCACCCTTTATTTCCTTATTATTTTACGTTCTCGTTGG
>WNGS01016995.1:0-10477 GCA_020271785.1 Procambarus virginalis | reverse complement strand
TCAGTTTCGTCGATGGTTACTAGGACGTCATCCCCAAATAGATTTTTGACATCATATCGAGACATAGATCATTTTCATGAGAAGATTTGCAATTCAGTTTCAATTAGCATTTTGACTTCCTCAATGTATTGTCATAATTTTTCATGAGTGAAAATTTGCCGGCTCCCAGGCCCATCTGTTTCCAACATTGGCTTATCTTAGCTCAAATTCTAGTTTGCTGCAAAATTCTTCGTTTTTCTTTTGCTTTGATATCATTCTATCACTATTTTAATTTCAGTTACATTTTTTATTATATAACCGCCAAGTTTTTTTATACTATAGAACAGTGACTATATAGCGCAAATCATACAGAACACTAGTGATGATAATGGAATTTGAATTGAAAAGAAGAGTTTGTAGCCTTACTGTAAACTTGAAGAATGTCGACTGCCTTTATCAGAATATGAGCTATACAAACTACTAACCTTAATGGTGAACACGCTTATGATAATGATTTAAACCTCTAAAAGAAGGAGGAGGAGGAGGTGCCTATATGACTATGGTTATGTCACTTCCAAGAACAATACTCTAAAAGACTCAATTTCAGATAATCTGACGAAAATAACAATACAATGATTTTAAATTTCAAACATTTATTGAAGTTTCAATTATCAAAGTAATATAATTTAAAATAAATAATTATCGTTCATATAAATAAAAAAAAATATATATAATACTATGACTATTGAATATATATGTGGTCAGACGGATTTAATAAATTTACCATTCAATAATTACATGCCAAAATGAGTGGACAACATAGCATGAAAACATTAGAAGGTTTAAATTTCAAGATAAATTTAAACATTTTAAAATGAAATGGGTTTTATTATAACCAACAAGAAAATCTATGGAAATGTATAAAGTGTCATTTGTCACTTACATTCAATATAAATAGTAATGCAATTGTATATCCTGAACATAATTGTACATTTATTTCACAAATTAAAACACCTATCAGAATGTTTAACAACATTTTTTTTTGAAGTTTGAAAGTGCACGTTTAGACACATTTAACAATTAGAAATTTCCATGGGTTTCCCCTCTAAATTTAGCTAGGGATGGATTTTTTTATCTTAAAAGAAACGATGCATGTGCATGTATTTTCTGTAATACATTTATCGAGAACTGGCAAATAAACGATATTCCACATAATAAACATAGACAAAGAGTTCCTTATTGTCCATTTATTGTGGGGAAACCCGTTGGTAATGTCCCTTTAGAGTTATGTGAAGTTATTCTGCAATCCGATTCAGTCCTCACATTATCACCTCATCGTCCCAGTGTCAATCGAACATATGAAGATTGTAAAAATCGCCTGGAAAGTTTTAGCACATGGCCACTTACATTACCAAACTCAGAAGATCTAAGTTCAGCTGGATTCTTTTATACAGGTCTTAGTGATCATGTGAAATGTGCTTTTTGTAATCTTGGGCTATGGAATTTTGACATTTCTGACAAGCCTCTACTTCTTCATATTCAATGAAATCCGGAATGTAGCTTTCTGAAAAGTTTCATGGATTTATCCTCGAACAAGATTGAGATTACAATACGAAAATTTCCAGAGGTATCTGTAAATGACAAAAAAATCTCATTCAATCTTTAATTGAAGGAATGGATACCATACGCCAAACCATTTACCATGATAATATACTTCGAGATATTATACATAGTATTGTAAAAGAAACGATAGAAAAAAAAGAATTTGTAGTATTGTTTTCATATATTTTATTTCTGTATAAATGTCAGGAAAAAAGATTGGGGAAAAAATTTGTAAAAAAATTTCCTCAAATATTAAAAAAAGATAGGATCAACTCTATAGTATGCCGAGTTCCTTGTCCGGAACTTGGAAAGAATCACGAACACCTGCATTATCATTTGACGGATGTACCGCCCCAGTCAAACTCCCCACCTGATAATGTCCTCGGAGCGGATCGCGGCGGGCGCGAACGCCCGGGCTATATGGAAACTATGATTAGCTCATCGCATGAAGAAATTGTAAATTCAAGGTTTACTTCTGAAATAATAATACCCATTACCACCAACAATAGCATCACCACCACAACATCCAACACTAAAAACCCACACGCCTCCACTACAACCAGCACCTCACAAATAATAACCACCACAACCCAAACACCACCACCACCACCACCCTCCCCAAACCCCACCAACACAACCCCCCACCACAATCTTTATAATCACCCACACCCACAATATACACCTTGTTCTGTTAGAGTAAGTTTTTGTAAAGAGTTTAAAAAATAAATAAAATATATGTTATTATATAAACATCATTAATTTTTAGATACAGAGTAGTCAGTATGTGTGACGGTGTTCCCCCCCTTCTAATTCTCCCACGCCTGCTGTAAGAGTCATGTCCACTCTTCCCGAGCGTTCTCTACTTTGCAGGCATCAGTTGAACATATGTGGGAGAGAGTAGTATTCTCGATGAGCCGAGAAATTCGTGAAAGAAGAATATTTTGGCCTGTGGGATAGGCCCTTTAGGAAGCCAAAATGGCGCTGGCGAGTCTGTTCTCCCGCCAAAACTGTGTGACGTCAATGTCACAAGATTGGTCACCGTCAGCGACGTGGCACTGGGAGCCAATGAAAACCTACTTTGGAAAATGTGACGTCACATAGGTAGTGGGAGTCCAGCCATAGCGGCGCCTTCGCGCTATCAGTCTTTCACGACGCGTCCGAGAGGCAGGACGTGCGACCGGTCATCCTGTCAGAGTGACGGATTACCGAGCTCCGGTGGATATAAGCGTCTCCTGTTGTTAGCGCGCACTCTGTGAGGTCTTCCTGCATCCCAGATGTGGCTCAGATAAGGAATTGACAGAATATTGAGCAACAAGTGCTCAGGGACAGGTGCGTTGCAAGAAGTGGGCCGGGCATCGTCGTGTGTGACGTCCTTGGCAGTTTACCAGTATAAGAGACAGCTTAGTGGCCGGGCCAATCCACCGTGAGTGAATCGAGTTGACCACCTAGTCAGCTTGGTTGAGCGTGTGATCGACGATCCTGTCAAGTTTGACAGTAACCCCACCTTCATGGAACCCTACGAGTCAACAGTTGAATCCAAGCACGTTGAGAAGTCTTCCCAAATACCTAGTGACATACCTAGATGACGAGGGAATTGACAGTGTAGTGAGCTTCAAGTGCTCTGAAGTCGGGTGCTGTGCGTATGGAGCTTAAGCAGTATCGTCTGGGAAGGCTGATAACTTCACAGAGACATCGTAGTGGTGAGAGGCAGTTCCTCTGGGAGTACAGTGACAAAGGACTAATTGGGAAACGCACGACGACTGCCGAGACGTAGGCTGGCTGCCGTAGTTGGGAGGAAAGTTGACGGCCAGGAAACCGACTTCAACCCTGCAATAAACTGGAGGAGAAGCACGGACCTGCAGTGTACAGAAAGCGGCGAGACGCGAAAATCCTAAGGCGTTGGCTTGTGTTTTTGGAGGGTGTATGAGGCGAGAGCCTGGACCAGGAGCTACAACCCAACTGTCATCCTAGGATAGGTGAAGTAGGTGTTTACAGTTACCCTTCCATTTCCCCTTTAGTTAGCTATAGATATTTGTCAGGATATTTTATATGTCGTGAGCAAGTCTCACCTGAGTCTAAGTCACAGCGAGCACAGTGTGTGATGAGGCTACCCAGAGCGCTCACAGTATCAGTTTGCATATATATCTATGTGTGGGTGTGTGCAAGCACCAGGATTCATTAAGGAATTTACTGTGACTATGATTCATTTCCTGTGATTATCATTATATATATATTAGTGGTAAACCAGATATTGGTGTTAGGCTATGAGCCCAGAATTTATATAAATGCCTGTGTATTGATCTCCATGATTTATTTATATACATGCCTGTGTATTGATCTCCATGATTTATTTATATAAATGTCTGTGTATTGATCTCCATGATTTATTGATATAAATGCCGGTGTATTGATCTCCATGATTTATATATATATATATATATATATATATATATATATATATATATATATATATATATATATATATATATATATATATATATATATATATATATATATATATATATATGCCTGTGTTTTGATCCAGATTTAACAATGTATATGCCTGTGTACTGAATAATCTCATATACGTGAAGTGATTGCCAGTGATATCTCTTTAAGAGGGAGTATAGATTTAAAGAACAGTTCAGTGATCAAGTAAATGCATTCACAGTAAATATTATTAAGAATAGAGTAATCTTTTGGTACGGTGAAAAGTCACTTTGAGTGCAGTGTGAATAAGATATTGATCGTGAGGCCAGTGAAGTGGTGTATCACAACCCAGTGGAATCATAAGTATGTCATGTGAATGTTAAATACAGTGTTTTGCGAAAAGTTAAATAAACGGGGATCGTGACAGAATTAGAAAACAAGTACTAGTCTTTTCTCACGGTCGCGAGGGCCCCGATCAGCTGATATCTGAAAGGTGACGCGTGGCGCTGCCGGATGTTATCATCCGGTGTGCTCCGGATTATTTGCTGCGGATTGAGCAGCTGTTATACTTTGATCCTGATATGTTTTTTGATGCATATATGTTTCTCGTTGTCTTTTAAGTAAAATATCAAAACTCTTTGGAGTTTGATATCATCCCCTCCATTTATCTTGTGACCGCCAAAAGGAAATAGAAGAGTGACAGAAGTAATTACTTGCCTGAGACCAAACTAGTCGAAATTGCTCTTACCACAATTACCACAATTACACCTCTCCACTGCAGTGTTACTGGACACATAAAAACACTAGTTGGCGACCTTGAAGGCTGTGTGATAGTTCTGTGCCGGGGCGGGCCACAGATTGAGGGAATAATCTGTGTCTCCACTCATTTTACAACTTAAGTCCAGTTGTGAAATCGACTGGGGGTACTCTCCTGGGCGTGCAGTGGAGCCTAGAGAATCGAGAGAAGACCCGTACAACGACGGTGAGTATGGGTTATTGTCAGAACAACCACCTCGAGAGGAGATCCAGTCTACCGTTGCTTTAACCCTAAACACGAACCGTGAACACCCCGACATTGGCGACCTTGCCAGGATTACGAGCAAGATCAAGGTTGTAATTGTGGTATTAGATATCAGGCCTAAGTTTTCACTCGTAGTCACAAGATGGAGGATGATAAAGTAGCCAGTTTTATTGACACGAGAGACGAGCAGTACTGGAGGAGTGCACCAAGGCACAGCTGCAGACGATCGCCGACCACTTTGGGATCAAGTTGAGAGCTTCCAAAGTGGGAGAAAAAAGACTCGAGATCATGGCACAGCTCAAGGCACGTGATGAAGCCTTCGGAGAGGAACGGCCACAGACACCTGCCAGTGTGGGAGAGAACTTGAGTATCGGTGGCAGCAGCCGGGGATCCAGTGGCAGCAGGCGCAGTGTCAAGCTGGAAATAATGAAGCTGCAGATAGAAGCACAACTGCGCAAGGAAGAGCGCGAACAAGAAGCACAGCTGAAGCGCGAGGAAGCAGAGCGAGAAGCACAGCTGCGCAGAAAAGAAAGAGAAGCACAGCTGCGCAGGGAAGAACGAGAAGCACAGCAGCGCAGAGAAGAAAGAGAAGCAGAAGCACAGCAGCGTAGAGAAGAACGAGAGGCACACCTGAAGGAGCGCGAGATAGACGCTAGGACGAAGCTGCAGGAGGTTGAAGCGAACAAGGAGATTGAGCTGAAGCGAGCTGAGCTAGGACTAGTTCCACCTGCCCCACCACAACAGCAGGAAGACCGCCGAGTGAGAGAGAGGGATTTGCCCGTCTTCGTGCCTAATGAGGCTGAAGGTTTCTTCGAGCATTTCGAAAGGGTCGCTACGTTGAAGAAGTGGCCGAGGGCAGAGTGGGCGGAGCTAGTTCAGGGAAGGCTCACTGGTGAAGCTCGTGAAGCTTACAATATGCTCGATCTCCAGGAATGTACCAACTATGATGCAGTAAAACGGGCCGTGCTCCATTCGTTCAAGCTGACGCCGGAGTGCTATAGAAAAAGGTTCAGAGAATGTACCCGATCGCCAGGAAAATCGTATGCGGAGACGGCGAGGGACATGGAAAGGAAATTCTTGAAATGGCTGGAGTCGGAAGGAGCAAGGTCGGCTGAAGAGATCAAGAGGCTAATGGTCATGGAAAAGTTCATGTCCGTGCTCTCTCCCGAGATTAGGGTGAGAGTAAAGGAGGCGGACATCAAGGACCCGAGAGCCGCGGCCGATCGAGCAGACATGCTAGAAGAAGCTTTACGTCCATGTCGAGAGGGACAGCACCGACCGCCCGTATTCTCCAGTTATGGGAGGAATAATAGAAGGTCGGACGGATGGAGGACGGGACCGAGTTCCCCCAGGTCCTACCCCTCGAATGGAGACAGCAGAGGACAGAAGAGTGCTGTGGAACCGCCGAAGAAGTCACCGAGGGAGAGCTCAAGAGATCTTGTTATCGTTACGGCCGGAGATGCTGAGCATGAGTCTTTGGAAGGCGCAAGAGAAGTCCGCGGGAGAAGAAGGATCCGCTGCTTCAACTGCGGGTTAATGGGACACATGCGCGCGAATGTAGACGTCCTAAGCAGCGGGGTTACGTTGCTTTTGTACGGGTAGAGGACCAGTTAGCCGAAGGAGTGCGGGATGGACCCGTACTTAGGAAGAAGGAGGCTAACCCATTCGTGCGTGAGGGAACTGTAAGGATGGGGGACGCAGACCCCATCCCGGTAATGATGCTAAGAGACACTGGGGCGGAATTTACCCTGGTGAGCAGAACCCTTTTCCCTGAGTGTCACGAGAATACCTGTGTAGGAGAGGCAAGTGTGAACACTGTGGGAGGCCCAGTGCAGATGCCCCTACACCGGGTAACCCTGAGTTCGGATTATGGATGCCAAACCCTAGTAGTGGGGGTCTGTGCACGATGCCCAAGATGGAGGCACAGGTCATCTTGGGAAATGACGCATGTGGAGGACGTGTCCTACCGAACCTCGTGAAGGACGAGGAGTGCTTGGAGCACTTAGAGAAGAAAGGCGAAGTGTTCGACGCCTGCGGGGACGAGAAAGGAATCGCCAGGGAGGCGTTCCCTGTCTGTGCTGTAATTCCGAGGCAGTGCGAAGGACGAGGAGGGCGTGGATCTGATAAGGCCGACGAGGAGACGTCCGACGGCCTGGAAAATGATCACCTCTTCATGGAACCCGGAGAGCGAGTGGAGGGCGAAGGCAGCCCAGAAGGTGAGGTACAGGTGACCCTCACCGGTTCTCCTGGGGTGGACCGCACTCGTCTCGAGGAGGTGCAGCAGGCAGAATCCCCAAGTTGATTTGTAAGGTCAAAGGAGGACGTTTTGGTCCCGAGAAAGCTACTCACTTTAACAGGCAAGAAGGCATATTAGTAAGACAGTGTAAACCTGTAAGGATAGAGGTCGGAAAAGCCTCTCCAGGTACGAGAGACCAAGTAGCGTTGCCAGCCAAGTGCAGAGCGGCAGTGTTGAGTCCGTTGCACGCTGTTGACTCTGCGGGTCACCTAGGGTGACCACGATGCGACGTTCAACGTCGAGAGAAGTGGCTGGGCAACTACAACATCTTTTCTCTTGGGTGAGGAGGCCCAGGGAAAATCAGGCTGACAGTGGAAATATATTCCGGTCTGAATGTGTCAGACGAACAATGACGAGTTGGGGAGTGATGCAGATTCGGTCGTCGCCCTACCGATCGCAGTCGAAGGGGGCGATCGGAAGAGTCCACTCCACCTCGAAGACGCTCTGAGAATGTTCTGCACAGGGCAGGAAGACGAGTGGGAAGAGACGGTGGACCCTGTTTTGTTGGTCGTTCGTCAAGCAGTGGCAGAACCGTTAAACTTCTCACAGTTCCAGCTGGTGAACGGACACGAGGTGTGGAGCCCTCGGTCCGTAATAGGTAAGCAGTGGACGCCAAGGATGACCTTGAAGACGGTCTGCAGACACATGAGGAGTGTCACACATTGGCGGCTGCAATACTGGCTGGAAGCCAAATTTTCAGTGGAAAGGACAACGTAGTCGCAGATGCGTTGTCCCGCATGCACTAACCAGACATGACTCTTATTTTAAGGGGAGGGGTATGTGACGGTGTTCCCCCCCTTCTAATTCTCCCACGCCTGCTGTAAGAGTCATGTCAATGTGGGAGAGAGTAGTATTCTCGATGAGCCGAGAAATTCGTGAAAGAAGAATATTTTGGCCTGTGGGATAGGCCCTTTAGGGAGCCAAAATGGCGCTGGCGAGTCTGTTCTCCCGCCAAAACTGTGTGACGTCAGTGTCGCCAGATTGGTCACCGTCAGCGACGTGGCACTGGGAGCCAATGAAAACCTACTTTGGAAAATGTGACGTCACATAGGCAGGGGGAGTCCAGCCGTAGCGGCGCCTTCGCGCTATCAGTCTTTCACGACGCGTCCGAGAGGCAGGACGTGCGACGGTCATCCTGTCAGAGTGACGGATTACCGAGCTCCGGTGGATATAAGCGTCTCCTGTTGTTAGCGCGCACTCTGTGAGGTCTTCCTGCAACCCAGATGTGGCTCAGATAAGGAATTGACAGAATATTGAGCAACAAGTGCTCAGGGACAGGTGCGTTGCAAGAAGTGGGCCGGGCATCGTCGTGTGTGACGTCCTTGGCAGTTCACCAGTATAAGAGACAGCTTAGTGGCCGGGCCAATCCACCGTGAGTGAATGGAGTTGACCACCTTGTCAACTTGGTTGAACGTGTGATCGACGATCCTGTCAAGTTTGACAGTAACCCCACCTTCGTGGAACCCTACGAGTCAACAGTTGGATGCAAGCACGTCGAGAAGTCTTCCCAAATACCTAGTGACATACCTAGACGACGAGGGAATTGACAGTGTAGTGAGCTTCAAGTGCTCTGAAGTCGGGTGCTGTGCGTGTGGAGCTTAAGCAGTATCGTCTGGGACGGCTGATAACTTCACAGTGACTTCGTAGTGGTGAGAGGCAGTTCCTCTGGGAGTACAGTGACAAGGGACTAATTGGGAAACGTACGACGACCGCCGAGACGTAGGCTGGCTGCCGTAGTTGGGAGGAAAGTTGACGGCCAGGAGACCGACTTCAACCCTGCAACGTACTGGAGGAGAAGCACGGACCTGCAGTGTACAGAAAGCGGCGAGACGCGAAAATCCTAAGGCGTTGGCTTGTGTTTCTGGAGGGTGTACGAGGCGAGAGCCTGGACCAGGAGCTACAACCCAACTGTCATCCTAGGATAGGTGAAGTAGGTGTTTACAGTTACCCTCCCATTTCCCCTTTAGTTAGCTATAGATATTTGTCAGGATATTTTATATGTCGTGAGCAAGTCTCACCTGAGTCTAAGTCACAGAGAGCACAGTGTGTGGTGAGGCTACCCAGAGCGCTCACAGTATCAGTTTACATATATATCTATGTGTGGGTGTGTGCAAGCACCAGGATTCATTAAGGAATTTACTGTGACTATAATTCATTTCCTGTGATTATTATTATATATATTAGGGTAAACCAGATATTGGTGTTAGGCTATGAGCCCAGAATTTATATAAATGCCTGTGTATTGATCTCCATGATTTATTTATATAAATGCCTGTGTATTGATCTCCATGATTTATTTATATAAATGCCTGTGTATTGATCTCCATGATTTATTGATATAAATGCCGGTGTATTGATCTCCATGATTTATATATATATATGCCTGTGTTTTGATCCAGATTTATCAATGTATATGCCTGTGTACTGAATAATCTCATATACGTGAAGTGATTGCGAGTGATATCTCTTTAAGAGGAAGTATAGATTTAAAGAACAGTTCAGTGATCAAGTAAATGCATTCACAGTAAATATTATTAAGAATAGAGTAATCTTTTGGTACGGTGAAAAGTCACTGTGAGTGCAGTGTGAATAAGATATTGATCGTGAGGCCAGTGAAGTGGTGTATTGCAACCCAGTGGAATCATAAGTATGTCATGTGAATGTTAAATACAGTGTTTTGCGAAAAGTTAAATAAACGGGGATCGTGACAGAATTAGAAACAAGTACTAGTCTTTCTCACGGTCGTGAGGGCCCCGATCAGCTGATATCTGACAGGTGACGCGTGGCGCTGCCGGATGTTACCATCCGGTGTGCTCCGGATTATTTGCTGCGGATTGACAGCTTTCCCAGCAAACATTTTCACGTTTTAAAAAAGTCCTAAAAACGACATTTTATTGTTTTGGCACGTTTAATTACGTTTGAAATACGTATTTTGAGAATTTGTATAGACGAATTTAAAACGTGACCAAAAAGTCACGTTTTAAAGGAGGTCAAAAAGTTTTAATAAAAGGTCAAAACTTTTTTAATAAAACGTATTTAAAATGTCATGATATAACGTTTTGGAGCCAAGTTGAATGTTATTAGGTATAATTATCTTTATTGCATTTAGAAAGATGGGACAGAGAGGAGAGAGAGATCAGAGAGAGAAA